>JAMFQS010000054.1:0-92844 GCA_025503055.1 Sordariomycetes sp. B11D1 | reverse complement strand
GGGGGCGGGGGGCTGGCTGAGCGTCGACGTCATCCAACCACCGAAACCCGTGCCCGCGGGACGTCCGTTTGGATGGCGGGTAGAGAAAGGCTGGCCCGGAACTCTACAAGAGTTTAAATTTGCAGTCATGGCTGTAACGGTGATTTCGACCACTTCGGCGATTCGCTTCCCGCAGTGACGATCGACTTCCCTGCACACTCTCCAACGCATCACTGCCGACACACGGGTTATCCCAATGTGAGGCCTACGGCAGCTTTAAGAATAGCTTCATTCGTCTTACTTGGACTCTCCGTGGATATCGTCTAGTTCCTCCTCTCAACAGTGTCCCATTGTTCTCAGCCCCCTCAATTCACCCGCCGGCCACCGCTCGGACCCTTGGGAGGCTCCCTTACCAGGAGCTTGACCTTTCCGTCCCCAATCTCCACCCCCTGACTGAGAATCCCGGGCTCCTTCTGCTCCACAGACGCAGGCGTCGAGACCGGCGCGCCCTCTCTAGCAAGCGACTTGTCCCAGCTCCTCGCGTCGATACCCAGGATGCCGCCCATGTTGTTCTTGTCACCGGGCACGGAGAATTCCCGGAAGGCGTAGCGCCACTCGTTGAGGAAGTTGCGCACAGCCTTGCCCACTTTGTCCTTGCCGTTCTTGCTGTGGTTCCCCGTCCCGGTGATGGCGAAGACCGGCCGCGTCTCTTGGCTATTCTCGAGCAACGCCTTCTCGAGGTACTCGACCGCCTCGTCCGGGTGAAGCCCATGCAGGTCGACGTAGATCTCGCCGGACTCCGACGAGCCGAGCTTGTTTCGCTGCTCGTATAGTTCTCGCGCCGCTTCTCTGTGAGCTTTCCTCATAAGATCGTTCTCACTTTGTCCGCGGAGGCTGAGGGCCTTGGCCGCCCGAGCGTCGTTGCGATTCCAAGCTTGCGCAGCGCTATAGCAGGAATCGGCAGTTAGTATAGGTCCCCGCTAAATCTTATCTTTGCAGAGACTATTAACGGTGTCTTCTACGTACCTTTGGAGGAACTTGTTTCGGAGGCCGCCATGCTTGATGGCCTCCTGCCGCGCCTTGAGGTACGCCTTGTTGGCCCTTTCGCCCGTTTCAAGCCAGGGAATATGCTTCGGGCTCGATATTGCCTGTGCAGCAGAGCTATTCTCCCCATTCTTACTCCCGGTGCTACCATTCCTGCCCGAGCGCTTATCCCCTCGAGGAGACGGCGACGGCGACGGCGAAGGCGCCATCTTGACAATGTCGGCGAGAGAACTGGGTACAAAGGCTTCCTTCGGGCCATGGCCACCTCGTTTCCCGTGGTGCTTTTTGCCCGGCCGTCCAGCGCCCAGAGTAGGAAAGGCTTCGTTGTCGTCGAGTGCGGGGGCTTGATCCTTCGACTGGTGTCGACTCCCCGGTCGTGATCGAGATCGGTTGTCTCCGCCATGGTGCGGCCGAAGGCTTGGCGAATGGGACCGACCAAGACCGGGGCTTCCGCCAAATGGTGGATACCCGTCCTGACTGGGAGGGTGGAGGCTTGGAAGCGAGCTGTAGTCTTGGACATATACATTGGCACTCTTTGTAGGAGGCGTGCGACCGCCGTCGAGAGAAAGTTTGCTGACAAGCTGGGCAGGGTCGTGAGAGAAGACACAAGTATCACCGGCTAAGCAGTTGCCCATCATCCAGTACCTATCCATTGTCACTGTTAGTACACAACCGTACCCGCCCCCCCTCCCCCCCGGCTATCTGCTGTATTGTCCACATACTTGCACAAGTGACTACTAAGATCGTGACTAAACCGGCAGTCGGACCGTAGGCATTGGCCGCTTGAAAGGTAGAACTTGCAGATGATGCCCGACTTGTGGTTCGGGTTCACGGGCGTAGTGGGGCGTGGCTGGGGCGTGGTCGACCTCCCCACCAACACCTTCTTAGGCTCTTCGGGGGATCCTGTCAACGGGTTGACACCGCGCGATTGGTTGTCCATGATCGAGGCGACAGTGGCGCTGAGGTCGTATCCGTGTGACGCCAGGGCGACCTCGATCTCATCGTCCGTCCTCGACTGGCCAAGAATGGTGCGAAGCATGTCGTATGGGGTCATGTCCGTCTGGTGGGCCGACACGGATGACGAAAACTCAGGCGCCGCGGCGTTGAGGCTGCTCGGCGTGGGGTACGTCGCGGTAAGGCTTGCGCCGCCATCGTCGTTTACCAGCCAGTCTACGTTTTCGGCCGGGTAATCGCCGATTATCTCCTGCGCGGGGGTAGTATCATTGGCAAACTCGTAGGCGTTGAGATTCGGGCTGTGCGGTATGGCGGGCGTCGCAAAGTTGAGACGGGGGGACGGCCTCGGCGAAGTGAAGGGCGAGACAGTCGACGACTTGTTTCGGCCCAACGTAGTGGGGACATAGCCAGGAGGGGCCAAGGGGCTTACGCCGAGCCGCGGAGAGCCGGACAGAGGCGTGGTAGAAGTTCGCCAGGAGGCGGGGGACGGCCTCCGAAGGATGGTCTGCCGGATAGGCGGCGGTGACGCCGAGCTTGTGCCCCCTTCGCGGTATCTCCACAGGACGTCAAGTATTGCATTGTCGAGGGTCGTCCCGGTCAGCGTGGTCTCTGCTTTGAGTAGCTCCTCCAGCTTGTCGGTCTTGTCCTCATCATCCAATTCGGAATCCTCGAGGATGGACAGGCAGATCTCGTAGTGTTCATCCGAAACCATGGCGTCTTGGAAGTGGTTGTCGGAGGATCGTGGGGTTGCGAGGTGTCGAGGATGGGTACTTTTGAGGGGTAATGCTGAGATGTCGATGGCACGTAGACGGAGTCGTGTCGATTTGAACACCGGTAAGCCGAGTGTCTGTGGAGATTGAAGCTCCGCGTGGTCGCGATGGGCGAATTCGGGGCTTGGAAGGCGGAATCCGAAGGACGTGGCCGATCGGAAGAGCGGGTTCAGCCGGTGGTGTGGGAGCCGTCGGAGAGCCGAGTTGATGAGGTATAGAGTCGTAAGATTATCGCAGAAAGCAGATGAGATATCGCGATGTCGCTAAAGCACGCGCGCAAAAAGAGTGTAGAGGGGTGTGACTTGAGAGTCAGGGGGAAGCCAAGCAGCAGAAGGACAGACGCAGGGGGCAGAAAGTGCCAGTGACCAAGTAGGAGTCACCGAGCCGCCTCACATGGCGCCGGTCGAGATCATCGTACCGGGCAGTGTCACTTCTTGGGGTTGGCTTAAAGCATAAACAAATAGCGAGAAAGGACAGGCTGGGAACACGTGTGATTCGGCCCCGTGATGGTGTTGAGGTCGAGGGACGGGAATGATGCAAGTCGAGGCTGAAGTAGCCGGTGGATACAGTCAGCTACGGGTTGGGCCTAATGGTGCGAAATGCGGGTCGATTCGGTAGCGAGATTGGCGGGAGAGATGAGGACAATGGAAACAAGCCCAAGTACCGGGTACCTTTGTGGCTCAATGGCCACCCCCGCATTCCGCGACAGCTCAGTGAGCCAAACGCCGGTCATCGGGCACAAATCGGATCCAGACATCGGGGTCTGGGGCTTCAATAAGCGCCAAGCCCCGGTACCTCCTACCTTCCTGTCCGAACGAGCCTCCGCTACGACGGTCTATCGAGACCGAACCAGCACATTCTGAGAAGTCGGGCTACAAACGCAGCCAGCGTACGATATCCCGGCGACGTGGGGAAAGCGGAGACTGCCATACTCATTTAATTAGCTGAAACTGGATACAATGTCCGACATGGAGTAGAGCTGACTCTCCGCATACTCAGTGCAAGTCAAACGCCGATTGTAGTATTTTATCATCCGATGAGAAACTAACACAGCACTTTCATTCTATAGACACGTTCACACAGGATCAAGGAGAGTTTTTTCGAGGCCGATTCGCTGAATTTAGCCTCCATGTAAGCTACATGACTCAGGAGCCGAGTTTAATTCCCTTCCCAAAGTCATGACGGCGCTTGGCGACATCTGGTTCCATGCTTCTTCGCGGGGTGACAACCCGAGCCCCCGGACTACGTCTACCATCCCGTCAACGACTTAGGGAATCTCCTCGTCGTCATCGCCTCCAAAGCCGAAGCTGAACCCCCCGCCAGCGTCTTCGTCGCAAGGCCCAACAGCGACGTCCCACTTCCTCTTCCTGCTCTCTCGATTTGCCTCCAAAACCTCTAAAGCTTTCTCCAGGAGCCCCGGGTTCTGCTCCTTAAGCCGGCTAGAGAAGAGCTGCCACGGGTCCGCCACATCGTTGGTGAACCCCGTCACTTGGTCCGGCTTGTCCCTCAGGAATCCAACTGCCTCCGACAGGTGGTAGAGGCTCGGGGTCTTGGGAACAAAGTTCTGGGTGAGCGCGATGCCCGGTTCGAGGTTCACCACCAGGTGCCACCACCCGCTCGGGATGTGCAAGATCTCCCCGGCCTCACAGACGGCCTCCACGCATCCCGGAATCTGTCGAGCCTCGGCTTGGAACTCTAGAAGCCACTCGGCAATGCTCTGGGGGCTTGTCACCTCGCTGCTGTCGCTAGAGGCGAACACGCCCGGCACTAGGGTGTCGGGCGGGAATGCGATCCAGTACTTGGAGCCCTGGATGACGGCATTCCATGCGCTGGTGGCGTTGGGGTCCTTGTGGAAGGTCGACCCGCTCCCCTTCGGCCCGATGATGAGCCAGCGGTAATCAGGGCGTTCCTTGCCGAAGGGCTCAAACAGATCGGGGCCGAAGCACTCCGGCCTCCAGTACGCCGCATTCGGTTCCCTCCCAATCGTCACTCCCATCTTTTCGGCGAACTTGTGGTCGAAGAGGTACAGGGGGCTCTCGTCCGACGTCGTCGACATGTATTTGGAGTAAGTCTCGTATGTCCAGTCCACCGCCTCCGCGCGGAACACGACGTCTTTGTGGTTTTTGTCAAAGTAGTCGAAATTCCAATCGCGCAAGGCTGGCCAATCCTGGATATACTTGGTGAGGATGAAGGGCTTCTGCGTCCACCCATCCGCGAACTCCTCGTATGTCATGGTCTCCATCCTGGTAATCTCATTCCGCGCTGGTATAGTGGTGGCGTAATTAGATAGGTTGATGTTGCTACACACGAATGGCCTGTGGAGAACATCTGAGTAGACGGAGCTACAGTCGAGAGCCGGGATAAGCTCCTCTGGAAGTTGGAGGAAGGTCGATCTCCACGTTCCCTTCCATTTGAGATCATTCGCGTCTGCCATCGCCGACCTGTTCTTTTGGTCAGTGATCCATGTCGCCCACGCCTCATGTAGGCTCAGATCCACCGAGGCAGGCAGCTTGCCGGATCCCGGTAAGAGCCGACAGTGAGGTCGATAGGTTGGCCAAGGTCTTGCGCAAACAATGCGACAAGTCTCATGGCGCGCCGCGCCGAAATTCATAACCGGTGAATTCCTTATGGAGAATACTTACTCTAGGTACAAGTATTGCCACAGGCTGTCATAACGACAGGCGGCATAGAGGAACTTGCACGTGGAGCCAAGGCGACGCAGAGTCGGCGCATCGAAATACGCCAAAAGAACCATGAGCATCTCATCCGGGATCAGCTGGAAGTGGCCCATGGAGGTTCTTGCAACTGGTCCATCTTCCAGGTACTTGTTCCCCAACGGCTTGACTCCCAACGGATGGACGGGAATAGAGTTTGTCTCGTCGAGCGCCAGGTCACTTAAAGCCCAGGGCGCGCCGTTGGCCCGGGGTGCCGGTTTTTCTCGATGCATGTCTAGCTCTGTGATGGCAGAACTGCTGATGCAGAGACGATCCGATCCGTCCGAGCAGATCTACCTTCCAGGGCGAATTCGAAACTCTGTCTCTGCGCCTTGTATCGGGCGGTATTAGGATCGAGATAGGGTCGTAATCAGAGCATCGTGCCGGGTACTTTGCAAGTTCGTACACTCTTCCCACTCGCAAAAGTAAAAGCCGAAAGCTGTTAGACTGTACCTGTATTTCCACGGTTCATCCGGCCAGCATTCCGTTTCGCGGAAGTGGATCTTGCAGGGCTCCAAGACCACATTCCTCCGTTTGCGCTGGTTGTGGGTGGCGGGGCCGTTTTTAGAGCCCCTCCCTCACGTTTTCCCCCATATTGCCCGCAGCACTTTCGCAAGGACCCTTTCCCGTACAGAACCAAGTCAGATATTAGATGAAACAAGGCGTGTGGCCCCTTGTCTGTCCTTCCTGAGGCCCGAGGAATCCAAGTACGAGACAGCCATCGTGAAACGGAAGCTTGACCAGACATATACATCCCGTGGCCAACTCTTGTAGGCTCTACAGTGTGGCGGGGAGTTCGCACAAGTCACCCCCTCTTTCCTTCCTGGGCGGCTTTGTTACCACCCGATGTGTACCCTAACGCAGCTGATTGGCCAAAAATCAGCAGGTCCCAAGCTAGTTCGCGCTTGCCTCTCCAAAATTTTCGCAGAGGTCTGGCGTGGGTGGCTGCTCTGGAGCGCAGCGTACAATTTTCGACCACGACCGCCGCCCGCCCTCATAATATTCTTTCCGAGCTCGAGAGAAAAAAATCCTCCCACCTTTTAAATCTCCCACCTCACCACAACCCGAGAACTACCGAATCCACGAACAACACCACAACCCTAGATCCTGGAATTCTCCTCTTGCTAAGGCCAAGAGGACCGGTATCTAGTTTTACTTCTCGATTAATTTTCAGCACTCAGCGCCCTCGTTCCCCGAGAGCTCTGCAGATTGTCTTCGATCGGAGCCCAAGTTGCCCCACCTTCAGACGAACGATCCATATCTTCACTTCATACCGCAAACATGGCGAACAACCAGGGTCTTGAGGATGTTGCCGAGGGTAAGTTCGATGATCCCTTGCATTGCCTTTGATCTTGCCTGGACAGCGAGGCCTACGAGCGGATTGCGACGCCCCAAATCGCACCCCGCCCAGACCCCTCGTCGGCACCCGCTCCAGCCAGACCCCGGCCTCCCTGTCCAACATTGTTTCGCGCGGACTTGAAATATCTTCTTGATGCTAACCAACGTCCTCCACAGGCCTCATCGAGTCCAACTACGATGAGACGGTTGACTCCTTCGATGACATGAACCTGAAGTCGGAGCTCCTCCGCGGTATGTTGCCCAGCCCCACCCCACCCCCTGCAGGGGGCATCCCCGCTCCCGACATGAGCATCGACTAACTGCAATGCAGGCGTCTACGCCTACGGTTTCGAGCGCCCTTCGGCTATTCAGCAGCGTGCTATCATGCCCGTCATCAAGGGTATGGTGTCACCCCTCCCAGTCCCGGCAGCTATCGCGTTCATGGCGCCAGGACCCATCTGTTGCCCACGTTTGTACCCCTGTCTAACGCAACAACCCGTGCTCTCTAGGCCACGATGTCATTGCTCAGGCCCAGTCCGGTACCGGAAAGACCGCTACCTTCTCCATCTCGGTCCTTGAGAAGATCGACCCCAACCTCAAGGCGTGCCAGGCCCTCATCCTCGCCCCTACCCGCGAGTTGGCCCAGCAGATCCAGAAGGTTGTCGTCGCCATCGGCGACTTCATGAACATTGAGTGCCACGCCTGCATTGGTGGCACCAGCGTCCGCGAGGACATGAAGGCCCTCCAGGACGGCCCCCAGGTCGTCGTCGGTACCCCTGGCCGTGTCCATGACATGATCCAGCGCCGCTTCCTCAAGACCGACTCCATGAAGATGTTCGTTCTTGATGAGGCCGATGAGATGCTTTCTGTATGTACACCCAGTTCAGAGTTGCCCCCGGGGTTCTAGATCTAACGGTTATCTCTACAGCGTGGCTTCACGGAGCAGATCTACGACATCTTCCAGCTCCTCCCCCAGTCGACCCAGGTTGTCCTCCTGTCCGCCACCATGCCCCAGGACGTCCTCGAGGTGACGACCAAGTTCATGAGGGACCCCGTCCGCATTCTCGTCAAGAAGGACGAGCTTACCCTTGAGGGTATCAAGCAGTTCTACATTGCTGTCGAGAAGGAGGACTGGAAGCTCGACACGCTCTCCGACCTCTACGAGACCGTCACCATCACCCAGGCCGTCATCTTCTGCAACACCCGCAGGAAGGTCGACTGGCTCACTGACAAGCTCACTGCCCGTGACTTCACCGTCTCGGCTATGCACGGTGACATGGACCAGGCCCAGCGTGACCTTATCATGAAGGAGTTCCGCTCGGGCTCGTCCCGTGTCCTGATCGCCACTGACCTTCTGGCCCGTGGTATCGATGTCCAGCAGGTCTCGCTGGTCATCAACTACGACCTTCCCGCCAACCGCGAGAACTACATCCACCGTATTGGTCGTGGTGGCCGTTTCGGCCGTAAGGGTGTTGCCATCAACTTCGTCACCGCTGATGACGTCCGCATGATGCGCGAGATCGAACAGTTCTACAGCACCCAGATCGAGGAGATGCCTATGAACGTTGCCGACCTTATCTAAGCCACTTTCATCCTCTCTTAACGGCAGTTGCACCCACGGTGGACCGGTGGTGGCGCATTTCGTTTATACGTCGGGTTAATCGTTTTTTTGGCATGATAAGGGAAAATGTGATGGTTTCACGACGCACGTCCACGCTTCCCGAGGCATATGTTGATAGATGAGGCGGTCTGCGGATCTTCCCTTTTTGTTGTGTTTGTCCTTTTACGGGGTTCTGGTAGCCAAAAAAAAACGGTCATCTAAGAGTATACCTCGTTTCCATGGCCGAGGTCCCCCCCGGGTGTTAGCACTGCTCGAGATATGCGAGGATGCCGGTATGCGTCTCAAAAGTAATCGGAAAAGGGCGCTTGTGATGCCTTTTTGTTTTGTTTCCTTTCCCGTACCCGTCTCGTGTTCTTCGTGATTTCAATACATCAGTCTACAAGTTTGTGTGCCGTGAAACTGTTCCTGTCGTAACTTGCCATCGAGTACATTAAGTATAAGAAATTGAATTTATTGCCGAATGTCTAGCAATATAGTTACTGATTTCGATTGGAAGTGATAGGAAATAAAAAGAATCATAGGATGTCCCAGTGACATGGGTGGCCGACTCGAGGAGATTCCGACATCTTACCAAGCTCGGGTCGTCTTGGGTCTCGCTGACGAAAATTTTGTGACTCAAATTCGCCGCTTGACATCCTCCCACATAACGAACGACGACTTTGAAAACCATTTCCTATAGAATACCGTATCTTGAACCGGACTGCCGTAACGAAAGTCTCATATAGCATAGTCTTATCTTATCCTCTTGTTTCTCGTCTCATGTTCAGGGTCCAATCCTAGGGTGACCAGCCGGAGACTTTTATCAGCAGCGCGCATCAACGACGACGTCTTACATCACTTCTGAGCGCCTCACTCCCCACTCACCGTCCACATTGGCTCTACGAACCATTCTCCCAAGGATATTTGCGCCGGGCGCGGCCCGTGTATCACCCTTGACCAGACCCATCAGAACCCTCACGATGAAGACTCGGATCGTCAAGATCGCCGACGTGCCGCTCGGCGGCTTCACCGGCGCGCAGGGCCCCGCGCGCCTCGAGTCCTTCGCCACAGACACGTCGTCTGAGGCCGAGATTGCGAAGCTCAGAGAGGCGGCGCGGTATCTTGTTGAGAATGACACGCCGGTCGCATTCCCGACGGAGACGGTCTACGGGCTAGGGGCTGACGCGCGACGGAGCGGCGCAGTGAAGGGCATCTACGCCGCCAAGGGGCGCCCGTCGGATAACCCACTCATTGTGCACGTCTGCGACCTCGAGATGCTGCGCGACCTGCTGCCAGCGCCCGCCGCCGGAGCGCAAGACCCAATCCCCGAGATCTACAAGCCTCTCATCGAGCGCTTCTGGCCCGGCCCCCTAACGATCCTCCTCCCGGCGCCGCGGCCGTCCAAGCTGGCGGCGGAGGTGACGGCTGGGCTCCCCACATTCGGCGCCCGGATGCCGGCCTCGAGCCTTGCGCTGGCGCTGATAAAGATCTCTGGCGCGCCGCTCGCCGCGCCCTCCGCCAACGCCTCCACAAAGCCGTCCCCCACCACGGCGCGCCACGTCCTCGACGACCTAGACGGGCGGATCGAGATGATTCTCGATGGGGGACCCTGTAGCGTGGGGGTCGAGAGCACAGTCGTCGACGGGCTGTGCGACCCGCCCGTCGTGTTGCGGCCGGGGGGCGTGAGCATGGAGGAGCTGAGGGGGTGTCCCGGGTGGGAGGGCGCTGTGAAGGGGTACAAGGACCAGAGCGAGGTGGGCAAGGACGCGCCGAGGGCGCCGGGGATGAAGTATAAGCACTACAGCCCCAAGGCCAAGGTGGTTCTCTACGAGGCTAGCTTCGCTGGGGGCGCCGACGGGGTTGTGGAGAGCGATCGGACCGAGGTACCCGCGGCGGGGGGCGTGAACGGGCACGCGGCAGGGAGGACGGTCGGTGTCGTCCGGACGAAGCGCTGGAAGCAGGCCGGCGGCTTCCGGTGCGGGGAGCTGGCGGCGACGGCGGATATAGTAGAGGACATAGAGGAGGTTAACGGGACGGTCGCCAGCACCAGCTTCGAGGTCGTCGAGGGCGATCTCACGGACGAGAGCGGCAAGACGATTGGCAGGATACTGGACATTGACCTTGGAAAGGATAGCAGGGGGATTGCGCGAGGTCTGTTCTCCGCTCTGAGGGAGCTGGACCGGAGGGGCGCGGACATCATATACGTTGACGGTGTGGAGGACAGCGCGGACATTGCGGGGGCCGTGATGAACAGGCTGCGGAAGGCGGCGACGGAGACTAGATCGTAGCACATCACGCATTTTTTTTTTCATAGAAATCATAGACAACGTTCTATAGAGAGAGAACAAACGCAACTCATGAGCCGTAAAGATCGCCCTACAAATACTTTGCCGTTATCCCCAGGCCTCGCCAAAACACACAACATGCAACCTTAACGCCCACCGGTCGCTTAGAGCCCCTGCCGTAACCAGTCCGTCAGCTTCGCCCTTCCTAGTTGCGCCAGGTTGTTCACGCCCTGCTCGCTCAGGTCGATCCGGCTGAGGTTCACGTCCTGGGAAGGCGCCTTGCTGACGCGCTGGATGACGATGGTGGGGTCCGTCTCGAGGATGATGCCGTCGTCGACGATCTCGTCGACGGCGAGGGCGACGAGGTCGTAGTTCTCAATAATGGTCCGCTTGTCAACGGATTGCCTGTCTTGAGGTTAGCGCCTCGCTCTTGTTCATGGCGTACACAGCGCCACGCCAAGGGGGGTAAATTAGGGGGCGCAGCTTACTTGAAGAGGAGATGGAGGGAGTCCCGTAGGGCGAGGATGGTGTTGTATAAGAGGATCTCGTTCTCGTCCAGGCTGCCGATGACGTACATCATGACGTCCGACTCCATCTTGTACAGCACGATTCTGTTGTCGTAGAGGATGATATCGCCCGTCTGCTTGAGCGTCTTGTCGGCGAGACCCTTCTCAAAGGCCTTTTGCGCCTTGAGGTCTGGGTAAGGGATAGTCGCTCCTGTGGCCGGGAACCTCTGTCAGCATGGCTCTAGCCTTGGAGATGAGCGGCGTAACGCGCAGAAGAGAGGAAGCGTTCAAGGGGGCTGCGCACCTTGGCCCGGGGCGTGAGAGGCATTGTGGGGGGGCGTGTAGTATTTGGCGAATATCCGCGAGCCGTCGTCGCTGCTCAGGATGAGCACGGCCTGCACCGCGAACAGGGACATTCCGGAGGACATGGTGTCGGTGTTTCGTCGAGACGTCGGGGTCTTGGCGTAAGGGTATCTCGAGCGGTGGCAGGAATCGTCGACGTCGAGCAGTCCCCTGATAGCTCCCCGATGCTCGACTCAATGGATGCCACGGTGTGGTTTAGTGGGGCCCTGGACGTGGTGGGTATTCTTCGGCGTTTCTGCTGATCTGCTCCGTAACCATCCATGCACGGACCAGCTTCACGCGTTCCACTTAACGCGTCTTTGGACGCGTGCCCCTTAGTTGGGTTTTCAGCGCGTCGGGCACTACACAACCCATCCCACCTTTCCCCGGTATCGTCACAAGGATACCCGGTTGCCCCTCAGCACTTTTGGTTGACGACCCCTTATCCCTCAAGCTGCGTTCGTTAAAACCTCAACCACACTCCGCTCTTCGAAACAGCAGCACGTCACGGCAATAACTGAACGCCATGTCGTCTCCGAGCCGGCGGCAGACTCCTCGCCGGTCTGCGAGAAACTCCACGGCGCCCAGGAGCAGCCCCACGCCTGCTGGCGCTCCCCAGGATCAGCCGGCGGCAACGACCCCTCGGGCCTCGCGCACGTCGCAGCTCGCCTCTAGCCCTCTCTTCTACCAGCCGTCATCGTCGCCTCCGCGCGATGATACTCAGGGTCAATCCGACAATGTGTCGTCACCTCTGCGGCAGATGACGTTCACCCAGTCGACCGGGGACGGCGAGTCTGTAGCGCCCAGTTCGCCTCTTAGGATGATGACCGATAGCCAGTCCGCGGGTGACCGGACGCCCCGTGCCAGCGGTACCCTCGCAGGCCGTAAGTTCCGTCCAGCCTAGGTCTCCTACCTCGGATCGTGCTAACAATGTCGTCTCGCAGAATCTTCGCCCATCCGATATGACCCTAGCTCCAGCCCCTCCCGCTCACTGCGCCCGCCGCACTCTGATCTCCGAAGCGATAGCAGCGGTCTTTTCGTGAGAGCCGGACCGTCGAGCGGCCGCGCTGCTGCCCGTGGTGACATCCACTCCGACTTCAGCCTCACGACCAGGTCGCCCCACCCGCCCAGGCGAGTCATTCTCGATGACATCGGCCGCGTTGTGCAGGAAGGTCCCTCGGAGACGGGCACGTTCGGTAACAGGGAGACCACCACGTCCGAGGCAGACGCTCTCGGCGGTGCGGGCCACGGTGTTGTCTGGGGTACCACGGTCTCCATCGAGGACTCCTTCGTGTCCTTCAACGACTTCCTCCGGAATTACACCAAGAAGTACAAGATGTACGCCGAGGGGCTTTCGGACGATGCGATCAGGGACGCGCCTGATGCGAATTCCAAGCCGTATCTCGAGGCTCTGGAGACAATGCTGCTTCTGGGCACCACCAGGCTGTATCTCGACATCAGTGATCTCAAGCTTTACCCGCCGACGCGGAAGCTCTGGCACCAGCTCATTCTGTACCCCCAGGAAATCGTCCCCGTCATGGATCAGGCCGTGAAGGATGCGATCCTGGAGCTGGCGACCAAGGGTGGCCGGGGCTCTCAGAACACCGCCTCCCAGGGCCAGATGGACTTGAGCCAGAGCTCTGAGCCCGCTTTCCCGAGCTCGGACAGGCCCGATTCGACACCTAATGCGCGCATGATCAACACGTCGGTGGAGGAGCAGATTGAGAAGACGGCGTACCTTGTACGGCCGTTTGGCCTTGACAAGACCATTAACTTGCGTGAACTGAACCCTTCAGGTATAATTCGCTATTCAACCCCCCAACCAGATCATCTTCATACTAACCATCTCTAGACATGGACCACCTTATTTCGATCAAGGGCCTGGTTATTAGGGCCACCCCCGTGATTCCCGACATGAAGGATGCCTTCTTCAAGTGCAACGTCTGTGGGCACACTACGAACGTTGAGCTTGAGAGGGGCCGGATTCGGGAACCTACCCAGTGCCCACGGCCGATCTGTGAACAGAAGAACTCGATGCAGATCGTCCACAACAGGTGCGAGTTCACGGACAAGCAAGTCATCAAGCTGCAGGAGACCCCGGACATGGTGCCTGCTGGTCAGACTCCCCACTCCGTCTCGGTATGCGTGTACAACGAGCTCGTCGACTTCTGCAAGGCCGGTGACCGTGTCCAGATCACGGGTATCTTCAGGGCCAGCCCCGTGCGCGTGAACCCGCGCCAGAGGACAGTCAAGAGCGTGTACAAGACCTACGTTGATGTCCTCCACATCCAAAAGGTCGACAAGAAGAGGATGGGAGCCGACCCCTCTACGCTCGCCGTCGAGGGACACGAGGCGGAAGAGGAGGCCACTAGCAACGAGGAGAACCAGATCCCCGAGACCCGGAAACTCGCGCCCGAGGAGGTCGAGAAGATCAAGGAGACGGCGGCCCGGGACGACATCTACGAGTTGCTGTCACGCTCTTTGGCCCCCTCGGTCTACGAGATGGACGACGTGAAGAAGGGTATCCTCCTTCAGCTCTTCGGCGGCACCAACAAGTCGTTCCAGAAGGGAGGCAGCCCCAAGTACCGAGGCGATATCAACATTCTCCTGTGTGGTGATCCCTCGACCTCGAAGTCCCAGATCCTCTCGTACGTCCACAAGATTGCCCCTCGCGGCGTCTACACCAGCGGCAAGGGTTCGTCGGCGGTCGGTCTTACCGCCTACGTCACGCGTGACCCCGAGTCGAGGCAGCTCGTGCTCGAGTCCGGCGCTCTCGTGCTCTCCGACGGTGGCGTCTGCTGTATCGACGAGTTTGACAAGATGTCGGAAAGCACGCGGTCCGTCCTCCACGAAGTGATGGAGCAGCAGACTGTTTCGGTGGCCAAGGCCGGTATCATCACGACTCTTAATGCCCGGACGAGTATACTGGCTTCGGCGAACCCCATCGGCAGTCGGTATAACCCAGATGTATCTGTCCCGCAGAACATCGACCTCCCGCCGACACTTCTGTCTCGGTTTGACCTCGTCTATCTCATTCTCGACCGTGTGGATGAGAAGAACGACAGGCGGCTTGCCAAGCATCTGTTGTCCATGTACCTCGAGGACACTCCCGACCACGCCCCCTCCGCCAACGAAGTTCTCGTAGGTGCCCAATCTTGAAGCAAAGAAACGAGTTGAAACTAACATTTACTAGCCGGTCGAGTTCCTCACCTCGTACATCTCCTACGCCAAGGCAAACATCCACCCAACCCTCACCAACGAAGCGGCCAAGGAGCTCACCGAGTGCTATGTCGAGATGCGCAAGCTAGGCCAGGACGTCCGCGCCTCTGAGAAGCGCATCACGGCCACGACTCGTCAGCTCGAGAGCATGATCCGCTTGTCGGAGGCCCACGCCAAGATGCGCCTTTCACACGAGGTCTCGCGCTCCGACGTCCGCGAGGCGTACCGCCTCATCCGCTCGGCGCTCAAGACGGCGGCCACGGACTCGCAGGGCCGTATCGACATGAGTCTGCTGACGGAGGGGACGAGCGCCGCGGATAGGCGGATGAGGGAGGAGCTGAAGGGTGTTGTGCTCAGTGTTCTGGATGAGATGACGAGCGGTGGCGGTGGTGTTAGGTGGGGGGACGTGGCGAAGAGGGTCGGGGAAACTGTCAATGCGCCGGTTGAGGGGGGTGACTTTGCGGAGGTTATGCGGATGCTGGATATTGAGGGGTCTATTGTGGTTTCTGGGGAGGGGCCGAAGAAAACGGTGAGGAGGGTGAATGTTGTTGCCTGAGGTGGGTGTGAAGGCTTGGTATGAGATGATTTTGAACGAGGGTAATGGCGCGGAGGTGCATGGTCATGAGGGATGAGGGTGGAGGGATACTGTTACGGCGTTGGTTCTAAATTTTCCCCTGATCACATTGCGATGAATATACATCTAGACTGCCAACGTCTGTTCATGTTCAAGGGTCTCGTGAGGTCTCGGCCATGAAGCTCGATGCTTCCACCACCTCCCACAAACTCAACACCCTGGAAACATAGGCCACGAGCTTCGTCAAGTAAAAAAGGGTATCATTTCTAATGTACGTTCGTCCAGTCCTCATGAATACAACAAGACGTGAAGAAGACTGTATCCTCTCCCGGGCGGCGTCCTCGTCGCACCGAACCCTCCTCTCTCCCAACCGCTTCCACTTCTCAACCAATGAATCCTCATGCACTCGTCGGTGTCGGCGTAGACCCATGCTTGCTCTTCCTCCTCTTGGGCTTCGCCGCATTCCCCGGTCTAGGACTCTTCTCCGTCTTCCCCTCCTTCTTCTCCTTCCCAATCTTCCCCGTCACCCCGCCCATCCCCAACCCACCAATTCCGCCGTCCACCTTGGGAAGTACAGGCGGCGTGGGCGTGGGCTTCCCCGACGCCGGCGTCTTCTCCTTGCGTCCGGACGCGACGTGGAAGTTGCCCGGCTGCCCCGTGATGGGCTTCTCGTCGATGTAGTCACCACCGTGCTTGAGGTGCCGGAAGAAGGACTCCTCGGCCAGGCGCTGGAGCTCCGCGTCGAGCGAGGTGTCTTTTGGCTTGGCGGTGCCGGCGGCGGTTGTGGTCGTGGTGGGTTTCTCGGGGGCGGGGGAGTCGGCGCGGGTGGTGGGGGGTTGGCGGTAGACAGGGCCGAGAGCGGGGGTCCAAGTGCGGGCGCTGTCTGCTGTAGGGAGAACCTTGCTCATGGCTTCCGTTATGGTATTCTGCGTCGACGTTAGCACCAATATACTAAGTCACTCGCATCAGGTAGATGCCGCGTGGGGACAACGTACAACTCTTGATAGAAGGATGTCGGCGAGGGTGGGCGCCTGGTAGATATTCTCCCCCACGACGAAGTACGTGGCGTGCACGGTGATATCATCCTCCGCTCCAGGCCTCTTCTTCCTCGTCTGCTTCCGGATAACCCACACCCCCGTCCCCATCCCCGGCCCCATCTCGGCGGGCTCCTGGGCGACGGCGTACTCGAGCCCGGCCATGGTCCTTAGGCGGCCCTCAAAGGCCTCGCGCGTCTGGATGAGGTGGTACATGGAGGCGTTGTGAAAGGCCTGGTTCGTTACGATGGCGTTGTTCGACGTCTCCTCGAAGAAGGGCGAGCGCGCAAAGTAGTGGAGGACCGTGTTGGAATGGACGCCGCCCATCTCGGCGACGATTTGCGGCGAGCGCCATTGAATCTCGTCGAGCGGGGGCTCGTTGGACGCCATTGTCGGGGTCGTAGATGGCAAGATGGGATTCCCAATGATGGAGGGAGGAGGCTGAGATGTGCGGCGCGAGGCTGCGGGATGTTGGCGTCCGCTGCCGGGGTCGACGAATGCAAGGCTGGCGATATGATTGATGGTCGAAGTGGTGTTTGCCGGCCAACTGGATTGGAGCTCACTGGAGCTTTGGGCGCTAACTGCTTTCGGTACATCCCGTTGTCTTGGGCCGCTGACAGGGACGGGAGCACGGTACGAACCCATTGGCACGGTGTACATCAGTAGGGCTAGATTTCCAGTGCACGGTAGCACAAGAGCGGGTAGCATTGAAGATCCTTGGGCGGCAGGCGAATCAAAAGCGGCAGCCCCGCAGGGCCAAGACCAGCATCGAAACTTAGCGCTGACTGCTGCTGGCCAGGGTTCTCGTGCACCACTGCAACACCCAGAGTATCACAGGAGATGGCCGAGATGGGAGGATCCAGGTCCGGTGTTGAAAAAGGGGTGGCTTCCCAGGGACGGGATTGTGTCACTACGTGTCCTCGCCATGGTCCCTAGCGATTGCCGTGAAGCACCTGCAGCAAGCCAGTCTCGAGCCCACGAAGAACAACAGGCCAACCAGCGCAGACGATTCGGACATATATCAGAATGCGGTGGAAATGCGACCGGGGGCAGGGGTCCGGCCCGGGATCCGTCCAATGATGCCCAGCTGCTGGAAAATGAGTTGCAGCCGCTAATGCACCCAGGCATTGTCACGATGATCGACTAGTCCAAGGCAGACCTTTCCAATGTCTTTGACCCCCCTGTTGAGGTGGCAGTGCAGTGATTCCCATGGGGGCCGCCAGCCTGATAACACGAGGAGGACGTAGTAGCAGCCCGGGATCGAATAACGGGCGGTTGGGCCCTACGGGGATGGTCCGTCCCTCATCTCTCGGTACCAGCCGTGCCGTCAGAAATATGATCGAGTGGGGACCTCGCCCGTCGTTCTTCTCTTCTCCCTACTCATTCTCCGTTATCGAGGCGCAAAGGCCCGCTTGTTGTTTATTGCTCCTTCTGGCACCCGTTCCTGGACCGGCACGATGAGCACAGATGATCCGGCGGTCTTTGACCCCAACACCTGGTATCAACTCAGCGAGGCCCGCGTCGACACCGGCGGCAAGGAATTAGACTACAACCTCGTCATCAACGACTCGCCTATCAGCTTTGGCGTCCTCCCCAATGACGAGAACTACTGGCAGTTTGTCCCAGTCGAAGAAGATGTCGAAAACCGCTGGTTCATGCGCTCGCAGAAGACGGGCATCAACCGCCACCTCGCCACCTGCTGGCACCCTGAGGAGAAGCACGAGGCCAAGACGCGCCTCTGCATAGCGTTGGCCGACGAGAATGCCGAGAACCAGATGTGGGAGTCGTACAAGTGGGACGACGGCGTGGAGGGCGTTAGGTTCATCAACGTCAAGAACGGGTCGGACTGGTGGCTCGATGTGCACAAGGGGAACCCGCCCTTCATGAACGACGACATCGACACGGAGAACTACAAGCCAGCCCAGCGGTGGTTCGTCAGCTCGATAAGCGCTGTTGATGAAGCGAGCTTCATTGTCGGTGACGTCTCTGTAGCTGTGAGTCTCTTGGCCAGCTTGGCGGCAATGCTTGGTTGTGTACGAGTCGCTTACACGCCCCACAGACAGGAAGCCCGGACTCGACCGCCTCGATTACCTCAGACGCCAACGGTCCAGACACGACACCCGTCGACAGTGCTGAAGATGGTCAAGCGGAGGATGACGGCGACGGGTCCTCGTCCGGTCTCTCAGCAGGCGCGTCGGCTGGCATCGGCGTCGGGGTAGCGGTAGCGATTCTGGCCATCGCCGCAGCCGTCTTCTTTCTCCTACGGCGGAGGAGACAGAATCAGCAGCAAGGGGCATCCGCCGCCGCGGCGATCCAGGACTACTACCAGGGCCCCAGGGATGAGAAGGTGGGCGTGCCGGCCAAACCCGTCATCGAGGCGCCGACGGAGGATACAGGCGCGCGTGAGGTGGAAGGGTATGCGCCGATGTCCCCGCAAACGAGCCCGTCAGAGCTGGAGGCCACCGGATCATCGCCGCTTAGCCCGGGGTCGGGCATTCCCACGATGTCCGCCGTCCAGACTCCACGGCAAGGTCTCTAACCTTTCTGAGGGGGGGAGCGACGTGACAATTGAAGAAGGAACGCGAGCTCGGCGGCGGAGTCTATCTGGATTCCCCGATGGCTGATTGTCTGTCTGGCGCTTATAGGATATCTGGCGCGGAACTCGCCACGCGATGGCTTTTTTTCTTCTCCTCTTCCGTTCTCTTCAGGCTATTCGCAATGCGTCAGAATGATGCGGAGAGCGGGGAGTTTGGGCATCATACAGTTTCTAGACATGTTCTTCGATGCAGCATCTTGTCCTCGAGGCACACAACAGGGCCAGTTCGTTTTACAGGGTGCGTAACAGAGCATAATTGAGACCTTCGGCATTCTTGTACACAGGTATACGTCTGTTACTGAGTGTGTGTTGGTGGGCAGGAGAGTCGAGGCAGGTGCGATGCTCCTCCCAGCTAAGTCAGCCAGGACACTCCAATCCAGCATGTGGAAGGTGCCCCGAGCCAACGTCCCTCAAGATCCTTTCAACAACACTCTCGCGCTTCCTATTTTGACACGCCCCCTTTCGGAACAGCTTTTTGAAATTTTCTAGCTGTGGAGAGGGACATCATTCGCTACTGGACCCTTTTCCGGACTTTCACAACTTGGTTTAGTAACCTTGCCTTTCTTTTGACATCCCTCTCTTCGGTACGTCTTCTCTTGGAATATCCATCGACACTCATTTACCACTCTCTTAATTAGAGCTTCTCCGGCACGAACATCAGTGTCCCATCTCTTAGCTTCTGACATCTGAAATGCAGCAGGGTCCGCGCCCGGGGCCTTTACCGTCAACCGTGCACAACACATCCATCCCTATCAGCTCCAGCGTACCCATCTTACCACTCTCTCCTCCCGACATGGAATCGGCCGAGTCCAGGCTTACCCGCCGTGCTGAGACGGCCAGAGCCGGACGATCTCATGGCAAGGGAAACAAGGTCTAGTCCGACCTTGTTGCCGCGGTGAAGTCGATAGGTCGAAGTAACGGTACTGAATTTTCCCGAATATTCCCGGTTGTGATGGCAGTTCTTCTGCTAATAAGCGATGCTCCTACAGACTGGGCTCACTCGCCGGAGGCCTTCCATTTCGCCTCATCAAACAACAAACTGCGAACGATAGAGAGTAACCCGACGCATCCGGGGCACCCGCTGGCTCCGCATCCCTCGGACCGCAACTCGACAGTGGTCATCCGCAGGTCTTCCTGCGAAGAAAAGAATAATGAGGCTCAGGGGGCTAGTGGCGAAGGGGTTGCTATGCCGCAGTGGCTCTTCTCCTCCGTATCATCACGCGCGCCATCTACGGATGTAAGCGGCGTGTTCTCCCCAACCGCCGACGATTCGACAAGAAAGACGTCTTTCGATTCGAGGTTCTCGCCCTCAAGCGTAGAGAGGACTACGTCATCAGACAGGGTGAGGTCTACGATACGGAAAGCTACTACGGCGTCTTCAGAACACAGTGGCCTCAGCACTATCCATGAATCTCCCTTTGACCGAGTTCAGCCGACTGTGGAGACAGTTGAGCGGGCGTCTGCAGCCAAGATATACCTAGAGACATCCTTCTACCAGCGTTTTACCAAGCCTGATTCTCGAGAGATCTGTCGCCGGCACGTCGAGGCAAACCTTGCACAATCAAACATGTCCCCGGGACAAATTCATGCCATCTGGGAGGCCTTCAACGCGCAGTGGACTTGGCACCTCAGGGAATCGAGGGTACTCATGACGAAGAGCGCCCGAGCGGCAAAGGGGGAGTGCGCCGGTCCCTGCCTCGAAGACTTCGATCCTCTGAAGCTTCTTGGAAAGGGCAGTTTTGGGGTTGTGAAGCTGGTCTGCGAGAAACCTAAGCCCGAGAATTCGTTCCGGAAACAGGTATATGCGATGAAAGTCATCCGCAAATCGGACATGATTCGAAATACGCAAGAGGGCCACCTTCGCGCCGAACGGGACTTGTTAGCGGCGGCCGAGGGATCGAACTGGTAAGTGTTCCAATGGCTCCGGAGTTTTCCCCTTCGAGAAGCTCCAGTGAAGCAAGCTACTAATATTGAGAATGCAGGATCGTCCCCTTATTTGCCAGTTTTCAGGATGAGAAGAACCTATATCTGGTGATGGATTTCATGCCGGGCGGCGATTTCCTTTGCCTGTTGATACGCGAACACTGCCTCCCTGAAACAGTCACTCAATTCTACATTGCAGAGATGATTCTCTGCGTAGAAGAGGCTCACCGGCTGCATTGTATTCACCGCGATGTCAAACCTGACAACTTCCTTGTATCCGCCTCCGGGCACCTGAAGATTTCAGATTTCGGTCTGGCGTTTGATGGCCACTGGTCTCATGATTCAGGATACTATAACTATCATCGATTCTCCCTCGTGAAACGACTCGGAATCAACCTCAACGGCGAAGACGGCGACAAGAGAGAGGACCGAGCCGTTCATAGGCAACTCAAGTCGACGAGCCTGACCAAGTATGACAAGGCAAACCAAGTTGACGGCGAACCGCTCCTCGACTGGCGAGAGAGGTCCGGGAACAGGCTCGCTGCGAATTCTGTTGTAGGGACAAGACAGTACATGGCACCGGAGGTGTTGAAAGGCTCAGCTTACGACGGACGTTGCGACTGGTGGAGCATCGGAATCATTCTTTTTGAATGCCTGTACGGATACACGCCTTTTTACTCTGACGAGGGACGGGAGAGGACGAGACAAAAGATTCTGGTGCGTCCCAAGTAAATACCCAAAAAGGGAGCGTGTGCCTTTCCGCTTCGCTCCGACTAACATGTTTTGTCTAGAACCATCGGACCGAGTTCAGGATACCGTCAGAGCCCTACGTTTCTGATCGATGTAAAGACTTGATACGGCGTCTTATCCAGGAGCCCGAAGGCCGTCTTTCATCATACCGCTACCGGCTGAAGGACCAGGGGATGCCGATGCAGAGCGTAGGGGGCGTGTCCTATGTCTTTCCCAACGACGCGGAGGACATCAAGGCCCACAAGTGGTTCCGCAGCGTGCCGTGGGATCGCCTTCACCTGCAAACACCACCGTTTGTCCCTCGGATTCGCGGTGAAGACGACACTCAGTACTTTGAAGACGACGAGCGCATAAGCGACTGGTCGTCGACGGTAGCGAGCAACATCGAAGACCCCCACATCGGCCTCGACGAAACCCGAGTGCTCCTCCGCGGCATGCGCGACAATGTGCACAAGTACGCTGCCCAGCTGATGAGGAAGCCGTACGATCCGCGCACCATCGACAAGAAGATCGACTTGGAGCGCGGCTTCCTATGTCGAGAGCGAGAGGTTATAAAGCAATTTGTGCGCGCTTATGGCCGGAAGCAGAAAAAGCCTCCTCGCGACCCGCTGCTCCGGGATCCAGTGACGAAGAGGACGGTTCTCGCACAAAGAAAGGAGACGGCGTTTCTGGGGTATACGTGGAGGCGCAGGCGGATGTACGGGTATGACTTTGCGTACAGGGCGGGTTCGACGAAGGGGACGGCCGGAGCTAGAAAGTGTCCTGTTCGCCACGCTGCCGCTGCAAACGGTGATCAGCCTCAATGCTATGTTTGAGGGCGATTCCATCCGTTCTTTCCTAGTATTCTCACACTTGGCGTTCTGGGGTCAGGAGCCTGTGGAGCTCGGCGGAGTTGTTCGCGAGGGAAACCTAGTGGCAGAGTCTCTCTGTTTGCTGCGTATTGTGTATTATGCGCTATTTAGCATGATTTTTGGTATCCCTATGAGGCAACCTCTTCTGTTTTGGGAGACCTGGAGGCAAGGGGCGGTGGTTCATGGCCGGGACTATCCATTCGACCGGGCCGAGAGTCCTGGCGTTGACGAGGCTATCACGGCTGCAAGTTTTACGGCCTTGGCGGCTCCATCATGGTATGACCGTCTGTGGACAAGCTCGCATACCTTATTACGATTAATACATCGCCCCGGTGCTCGGGACCTATCTTCCATGTAAGTGGTGGACCGTGTCTAGTCTTGCTTGTATGTTCAACGTAGTGCTGCGGCGACTAGGCGTCGAAAGCACAATGGAATGGATGTATGACATGGAAAGACAGGGTATATTACACGGATATTCCAGGGAAAGTGGCTGGGAACCCCCTCTGAAACAGGACATCCAGCGTAGGGAGGAAGATGGCGCTTGATGCTCACTTATCCGAAGCCGACGCGTCTCCCTCCACCCTCCGCTTCGCGTTCCTCACCTCCCACTCAAACTCCTTCAGCGCTCTCAACTCAGACCCCATGAACAACAACGCGATCAGCCCGTCGACGACGCCGGCAACCAGCGAGAGACTTCCTACGAGGAGGAGAATGAAGGACCCAAATGACGGCGTGAACCACGTGCCGACCAGGCACGCGATCCACACGGCGAGGGACGCGAGGAAGTGCTGCGCGCGGAGGCGGCGCTGGCGCCGCTCGCGCGTGGTGTAGGCAGCCGTGAGGGCGAGGATCTCGTCGTAAGGTGGCGGGGTGTCGTCCGGGGGCGAGGAGAGCTGGGCTGCGAGCTGGTCTGGGGGCGTGGGAGACGGGGCGGGGGAGGTCTCGAGGTACGCGCCGTTGCGGAGCGCCGCGGCGTCGGCGGCTTGTTCGGGCCGGGGGCGAGGGGGCGAGGGGGACGGAGGGGAGGGAACGTGGTAGGCGAGGGTGGCCTCGACGGAGAAGTGGTCGCTGAGCGAACATAGCAGCGTAGGGTGCGGGGCCACCATTCCCACCCGCGCGTCCTTGACGACCCACCCCGCGCCGGCCGTCCCGTCGGCATCACTCGTCCCGAACAAGACATAGTCGAGTCGCTGGCCGCGGCGGTCCTCGGCATCATGCGGCACGGCCGCCGCGCCGGGGTTCTTCGCCGCCAGCCGCCTCTGCGCGGGCGTCCAGCGCCAAGTGACGTGGGCGTTGTCGGAGGTGGCGCCGTTGACGCGGAGGTTGAACTCGGCGGTGGGGACGGGGACGCCGCGGGCGGCCTCGGGGGCGTAGGAGGTGGGACCGAGGGAGGAGGAGGGGTGGAGGACGCGCCAGGCGTCGCGGACGGGGGCGTGGGTGGTCAGGATGCGGTGGGGGAGGGAGAGGGGGAGCATGTTGAGGTCGCCGAGGCAGAGGGCTAGGTGGCCGCGGTCGGCGGCGCCGCGGAGGAGCTTTGCGAGCTCCCAGGCTTGGGCGGCGCGGTGGCAGTCGTACGAGTATTCCTTGTCGCCGGAGTAGCGGGCGTGGAGCTGAAAAGGGGGGGGGAGGGGGGGGGTCAACTGTTAGCTGGGGGCTTTTACTAGGAGAGAGGCAAGGAGGCAGCAGGGATGGCCGTACATGTGTGTTGAAGACCTCGACTGTATCGCGCCTGCCCGGACCATACCTGATCTTGGCGCATGCGACGCCCTTCCCGACGTACCAGTCCCCCCTCCAAAAGGCCGTCGGCCTCCCATTCAGCGGATACGCAAACATGGACGACTCCTCCAGCGGCCACCGCGACAGGATGGCCAGCCCTGCGCCAAAGGCGCCGCTGTAGTAGTGCTTGCCATGGGGCAGGGCCTCGGCGGTCTCACGGCGGATGGCGCGGTAGTCGTCGACGCAGAAGAGCTCCTGGAGCGCGACGATGTCGGGGCGCGGGGACGCCGAGGCGATGCGGCGGGCGATCTCGGTTATGCGCTCCGCGCGCAGCTTGGAGATGTGCTTGAGGCCCCAGACGTTGAGGGTCAGGACGTTTATCTCGGGGGCGTCCATGGGGACGGAGGTTGCGCCGGCGGCGCGAGGGACACGGACGGATCGGCTGCTGGGCGCGGGCGACGGGCGCGGGGAGGAGGATATCGCGGCGCACGGCAGGTGGGCGGGCGAGCACGCCGTCGTATCTATTGACGCTGTGTGGCCGGGTGAAGCTAGGAAGGGGCGTCGCGGGCGACTCGAAGCTTGAGAGGGCTCCTGGGACTGTTCCGAGGGCCCCAGGCAAGTGATGGAACACATGGCGGGAGAGAAAAGCCCCGGGATTGGCGCAGCCCAGACGAGGGGCGCTGGAGCGCTTCTGGGGCCCCACTCCCTGGCAGCGGCTCCCAGCCGCTTACTGGGCCGCGGCAGCCCGCACCCCTGCAGCCTGATCCAGGCGCTGCCACCGCCCACGCCCACGCCCCCACCCCCCTGAGCATGGCACGCCACGCCCTGCTGAGTCCAGCTTAGCGCCTGGCGACGTCTGGAGAAAGCGCGACGCCGAGTCCTTCAGTTTCGCCTCGACCGTGCCGCCCTCGCCTGCCCGGACGCAAACGACGAGAAGACGCGGCCGCGTCGGCAACTCCCCCCCGCCGCTCTCTCACACCCGCCTCTCTCCCGGGCCACACCGCAAAGCCCTCGCAGCCATGCCCGAAGACCTCCCGGCCCCTTCGTCGACCAAGAGGCGGAGAGTTCAGCGCGGCGACAACCACCCTCAGCGCTACAGCTCGCCCGACGAGCTCGGCGAGAGCTGCCCTGCCACCATCCCCACCCCGCGGCCCGCGGCCGACACGGCCTCCGCGCGGGGGGGTCAGACACGGAGGGTGTCAGTCAGGAGGAGTAAGCTCAGCCGCTCGCCCAGCCGGAGCTCGAGCTCCGACGAGCTGATGAATGAGCCGTCCTACGAGCGCCACGCGCGGCCCTCGAGCTCCATGTCGACGTCGAAGAAGAGGGCCGCGAGCGGGAACCCTGCCCAGGAAGCCACACCCGCGCTTTCTCCTTCTAGACAGATGTCGCACTCACGGTCGACATCGCCACGCTCACGAGGCCCGCCCCGCTCCGCCTCGCCCTCGCAATCCAGAGGCGCAAGTCGGAGCCAGTCGGCGACACCCGCCCGGCGCAGCAGATCGCGCTCCGGATCGAGGACGCCCTCGCGGACCCCGCGCTCCCGCTCCCCGACCTCCAACCGCTCGACATCCCGCTCCCGCTCCCGCTCCCGCTCCCGCTCGCGCTACGAGACCGCCTCGCAGGGCAGTCGCCCTCCCTCGCCTTCGAAACCTGTTCCCTATGAGCCCGTCCGCCCAGCCTTCCGCGCGAAGCTTGCACTCCACGGCCACACGCGCGCCGTCTCGCAAGTCCGGATATCACCCGATGGCCGCTGGATCGCCACGGCCTCCGCCGACGCGACGGTCCGCCTCTGGGACGCTGCGACGGGGGCGCACATGGACACGTTGGTGGGCCACCTCGCGGGCGTGAGCTGCGTGGCGTGGAGCCCTGACGGGGACACCCTCGCGTCCGGGTCTGACGACAAGTCGATCCGCCTGTGGGACAGGGTGACGGGGCGGCCCAAGAAGAGCGCAAAGGGCCCCGTGGCGGCTAGGAACGCCGCGCTGGCGTCCATGAAGCCGCTGCTCGGCCATCACAACTACCTCCACTGCCTCGCGTTCTCGCCCAAGGGGAACATGCTCGCGAGCGGGTCGTACGACGAGGCCGTGTTTCTGTGGGATGTGAGGGCGGGAAGGCTGATGAGGAGCCTGCCAGCCCACAGCGACCCCGTCACCGGCATCGACTTTTCGCAGGACGGGACCCTGGTCGTGAGCTGCTCCACGGACGGCCTAATGTGAGCTTAACCCCCCTGTTCGAGCCCGCCCACCCTGGAACATGAAACACGAGTATTGACCTTCCTATCTAGCCGCGTCTGGGACACCTCGACGGGCCAGTGCCTCCGCACCCTCGTCCATGAGGACAACCCCGGCGTCGCAAACGTCTGCTTCTCCCCCAACGGCCGCTTCGTCCTGGCCTTCACTCTCGACAACTGCGTCCGCCTGTGGGACTACGTCGCCGGCTCCGTCAAGAAGACGTACCAGGGCCACCGCAACGAGGGCTTCGCCGTCGGGGGCTGCTTCGGGAAGCGCCCGCGCCGGGGTGGCGGTGGTGGCGAGGACGCGTTCATTGCGTCGGCGAGCGAGGACGGGGCCGTGGTGCTTTGGGATGTGAAGAGTAGGGAGGTGGTGCAGGTCGTTAGGGCGCACGAGGGGGTGTGCTTTTGGGTTGATGTTGCCGGGGGGCTAATGGTTAGCTGTGGCGAGGACCGCGTTGTCAAGATATACAGGGATGATACTGTGGCGGCCCCTGTTCCGAGGGCAGTGAACGGCCGGGAGCAGAGAGCAGTGGCGGACGGGGTGTGCGTGGAGAAGCAAGAGGACGGGGATGACATGGAGGGCGTGGAGATGGAGCTGAGGATCAAGCAGGAGGATACCCCCATAGAAGGCGCGTAGCCATCCAGGGGGCGCCGGTAGCTGAATACAACACGAGAATACCCGATTCAAACCACTTTGCGAGCGTCAGGAAACCAAGGAAATTCACATCGTTCGAAAACTTAGTATATACTAAACTCCCCTCTTAACCCACTCGTACTCTCGGAACAAAGCACAAAAAAAAAAAACTCGAACCACTCTCCCTCTAACTACTCCCATCGCCCCCTCTTTCTTTCCCCTTCCCAACAAATCTCACATCCCGCAGACCCCCTCAGATCGTCTCCCACCCCCCGTTGTTGATCTCCCCCTCCAGCTTCCGGCTGATGTAGCTCGGCACGCCGTGCGCCAGGAACGTCGCGCGCAGCGTCGAGTCGTAGCGCCTCTGGTGGAGGAACAGCTGCCTGCTATGCCGGAGCCCCATGTCCGTCTCGCCGTAGCGGTCGATGTAGGGCGCCGCGCTCCAGGAGCCCGAGCGCCGGAAGAGGTAAAAGGTGCAGCACTTGCGGATGTTGAGGAAGAGGCCGACGTTGCGTTGGCACCTGCTCCTCCGTTAGCAAGACTGTCCTAGCTTCTCTCGGCCCCGTTGCGAGGAGAAAGGGAGGGGGGAGGGGGTAAGCTTACTTCCGCATGTGCTGCTGCGCACCGCCGATGCTCTCCTTCTCAATCTCACCCGGCAGCCTCTCCTGCTTTAGACAGCAGACGCTCTGCCCGCAGAACATGTCCCCGCACAGCAAGCAGATCATCGGGTCCGAGAGGTCCTTGCCCGTCGTGGGACACCGCCGCCTCGTCGACTCCTCGATGAGCGTGTCAAAGTTCTTGGGCAGACCCACGAGCTCAAAGATGCCGGGATGCGTCAGCGCCGAGGTAGGCGGCGGCGGACCACCGTCGTCCTCGTCGTCTGGATGTCTGCCGTGCATCCAGTGGATGTGGTGCTGGAGCCAGCCACGCGCGATGCCTTTCGTCGATTCGGGCCAGTTGGCCGTGCCGCTGACGTCCGTGAGCGAGAGGCACATGCCCTCGAATGTGGGAAGCCGCAGCACCTCCGCGAGGCGGTCGAGCTCGTCGGCGTCGGGGTTCGACGGCACCGCGCATCCCAAGTCCACGCCGTACTTGACGTACAGAAGGATCGCCGCCTTCCGGAGGAACGTGAGGGCGTACTTCCTAGCAAACGTATAGTAGCCTGCGAGAGACTGTATTCCGGGCTGGTTGAACGCCTCGTTGCTCGCGCTCTGGCCGGCGTACAGACCCATGGCGCTCGAGGCACTGCCGTCCATGCCCCACTCCGTCAACCGGAGAGCGAACTCCGCAAACGCTCGCATACTAGGGTCAGATTCGTTGTGGTTCATCAGAGGGTCGATCCACTGGTCAACGGGGATGTTGATGCTCATATGGTGGACCACCTTGACAAGCTCCGCCAGATAGCACAGGCGAAGGACGTGGTGGATCTGCATCTTCCTGAGGGGAACCAGAGTGAAAGTGATCTCGCACATGAAGAGGAAGATGTCCTGGCTCAACAGGGGCAGCGGCATCTTAGCGAAGGCGTTACGAGACTGGTCCGGCTGCCCGTAGGTCTGTGCCGCGAAGAGCTGCGAATGAAGCCGCTTGCAGTCCGCCTCAAAGTCCTTCTGGGTATTGCACTCGCCTCGCGATCCGAGGCCGGCAAGGGAGAGATATGACTGGGCCGTGTCGGAAAGGATACGAAGGTGGGTGAGAAGCTGCTCGGGGATCTTGTCGACTAGCGTCACCCCGTGATCAGCCTCCACTCCGCGGTGCTGGATCTCAACAGACGAGATGGTGTAGCCAACGGCATTCATGAGCACGTCAATGTGCTTAGCGCTGTCAGCTAACCAGCCACGCTGCGGCTCGGAGCCCGTCAGCAGGCCGTTGGCCCTCATGGTTTCTCGGAGTCTTTGATACGCCTTGGCTAGTTCTCCAATCATGCCAGGATGGTTGGCAAGGGAATCCCGGATGTTGGACTCGTGGATAGGGATGGTCTGAGAGCCAAGCCCGGTACCAATTGTCACCGTGTGGGTTGGGCCAGAAGCCTTCGCCCACGCCTCCATGACGAGCTCGGGCGCCTTCTCTGCAATGCCGCCAACTATGGCAGAGGTGGCCTGCGCCGTGAAGGTGGACTGGAGTTCACCTGGGCTCCACAACGCCTTGTCCAAGTACTCGTACTCTAGCGGCAACTCGCCGCTGAGGAAGTCGGCGAACTCGGTCCCGGGCTGCACATCGCCTGGGTAGCATTCCTCCTTCGGCTTCCACATCACAGGCAAGAAAGAGTTTCCGAGAGCCTTGCACAGAGGGCAGACGAACTCGTTGCGCTTCAGATTCTCGGGGTGATGCCTGGCGATCTGCGCGGCCTGCCGACGCTGAGTCGCCTCGTAGTATGTCTCGAAGCAGCTGTAATGCATCAGGTGCCCGCATCCGACCGAGACGGTGCCGAGAGTTGAGAGGGAAGCTGGGAATCCCTTGCCGATAGTTTGCCGCTCCTCTCGAATCTCCTCGCCCGTCTGGCTGATCTTTGTCACCACCTTCCTGTTCTCATGCGCGACTCCGAAGGGCCTGATGTCTTCCGCCGAGCGGTCCAGGTTGGAAGGGGTGTGGTACGCCTCCCGGACAAAATCGGGGTCCTGGAGGTCCGTGTGCCTGACGATGCGGCTGTGATTGAGCAGCGCGAAAGTACCCGAAAGACGACCGTCATCAGTCTCCTCCTGGCAGAGAATACAGGTGCCCGACGGATACTTCCAGAGGTTCTTCCGCTCCTCCATACACATGGCCTCTTCATCGCCCTCCTCGTCGTCGGAGACGGCACCCCAGTCGATGTCGCCCTGGTTATCCATAAAGCTCTGCTGCTGCTGCTGGAACTGCGCCATGACCTTTGCCTGCCGGCTCAGTGCAGCCTTCTTCTTCTTCTCCCGCTCCGCCTCGGCCGAATTGATCGCCGGCGAAGAAGTGTTCACGCGATCAACGGGTATGCCGAGGGACGCGTACGCCTGGTCGAACGTCACCGGCCGCTTCTGCTTCATCTTTTTGAGGATGAGGAGAAGTTTCATGTGACAGGCCTTGAATTCCTCTTTGGTCGACATCAAGTCTAGCAGGGCCACGATAGTCTTGGCATTCGGTGAGTCGGGGATGAAGTTGCTTCGACCGGGTCTCGTGAGGGCAATGTGCACGAAGGACGCAGGGCTCTCCTCCGTCATCGTATCGTCGTCGGTGTTATCCTCGGCGATGGCGATCAGGATGAGGTGTAGGACAACCTGCAAGAAAGTCTCCACGCGGGTGGTAGGAACCTCGGGCGTGAGCTTGGAAGCCACCAAGGGGTAGAGCAGAGAGTAGTAGATGACCTGCGCGAACATGCCAGTGCTTGTGAAAGCAGCCAGGTTCTTGAATACTCCAGAGGGGATTGGGCGGAGCTTTGGCTCGAAGACAACGTCATCCACGCTCCGGCCCGTCTTGCTGGCGACCTTCTTCCGGTACACCGTCTCAGCCTCCTCGCGCTGGTTCTTGTTGTAATGGGCGATGTAAGGATCAACCTCTTCGGCGTACTCGGGCTTCAGTTCAAAGGTGCCCACGTCCGAGACACCCTCCGGGGCCTTGAAGATTGTCATCTCGTCGAGGACTTCCTGGAAGTCCTCCTGCTCCTGATACTTGTCTGGCATCTTGTTGGAGATCTCATTGAACGAAAGCGGCTTGAAGCAGAGAACGTGGACTAGGTCCCTGCGGATGGAGAGGAGAGTCTGGTTGGGCTCTACCTCCCGAGGAATCAGCGCCGTCCTGTCGCTCAGGAGCACGATGAGCAGGTGGAGCATGTCTTCGACGACATCGAGGTGCTGAGCGTCATCCTGTGCCTCCGACTTTTGCTCGAAGATGCCCTTGACCCAGCTCTCCATTCCGAAGCGGTCGATGATGGAGGCCAGAACACGGTTGGGATCGCAGACCACCATGGCAGTCTGGAGCAGGAAGATGTCCCGGTGGTGAGAGATATCCCGTTGGTTGACTCCTCGATATGTAGCAGCCTGGTGACGAAGGCTGATACCGTTGCGGACCCACATCCCGGCCTTGATCTGAGCTAGGCATGCGCAGACGCGCAGGGGGAAGTCAAACGCGGCCATCAGGTAATCCTCGGGTGTGAACTCCTGCCTCGACATGATCTTGTTGCCCATGGACCGGGGCTTCGCCCAGAGTTCGTGAGTCGTGAAGCTAAGAAGCGACTGGACTTCCTCAGTCGTAAACGACTTCCCGCACTCGAGCAGCCACGAGAGTGTGTAATGTAGGGCGTGGTGGAAGCTGATGGGATCCTGCTCCACAACAAACTTGACAACCTTGTACTTCGAGTCTGTGATGTCGAACTCGAAGTCCTGGAGGGTCTTGAATTTGACCTCGTCCTTGATCTCTGCCTGTTTGAAGCGCCCACGATCAACGCCAATAGAGTTGAGAATCACGACCTTGGCGGTCGCACGGATGGCAGATGAGAGGTGGCCGTAATGTTCAGGAGGGCAGTCGCGGAAAGCATCAGCTAGTTGGCGGGACATCCGGTTGATTTCCCTCGTGACGAGCGAGGCCGTTATCCAGCTGTCCGTCTCGAATTCAACATGCTGCCCCGTGGCCCGGACGTTGGGCCCGATGCCCTGGTGCAGTTTCACGAGATCGAGGAACTGCATCAAGTACCGACGCTCAACCCGGATGCGTTCCTGAACATGGGGAGAGCAGAAGAGGTACTTGAGGTCCATGTAGAAGTGATACATGCGGCGGTTGGTAACCGAACCGCTGTCAAATGCTAGCACGGCCTTGGGATCAACGTCCCACGGATGGCCGACCTGCCGCGTAGTGAGGAATGTGTATAGGATGGCGAGCAGGCTCGTCAGGAAGTTACCCCGCTCAACCAACTCGGCAGTGATGGAAGGGGTGGTGAACATTTGGAGGGAGAGGTTGATGATCGAGTGGTCTGGCTCTCTGTCCCCAATAAGATAGAGCTGGGCCAGGATGGTGTAGAGGCTCGCGAACCGCAGGCCTAGAATGCGCTTGAATCGGGGCACCTGGACGACCGTCGATATGTACAAGGAGCGAAGATCATTCCTGACCCTCTTCCACAAGCGCAGGTCAAACAGGATGAGCCAGTCGAGCCGCACTCGCCGGAACACATCCTCGGCCGGCGGTATGTTCTCCCGGATCAGGTAGCTTTCGGGAGCTTCCAACCAGTACCTTCCAGGCCTAGGTGGTCTCGATTTGGCCGGCTTTCCCGGCGTCTTGGGTATATCCGCATTCGCCTTGGCATTTACGGATGACGCTATCAGCTGTTCAGTGGGATCCGAGTCGGATGGCGTCCCTTCACGCTCTCTCCGAGAAGGGCGGTGTGCAGGGCCACCCGCAGGAGGTGGCGGGGGAGGGGGGTAGCCAGCTATGGTGGCTTCGTCCTCCTCGAGCGGAGCTTGCTCATCCCGTTGCCACTCAACGTCGACCGCAGCAGCATCCGGTGCGGCGTCAATCATCATGACATCGTCCTCGTCGCCCTCCTCCCGTTCACCAATAGAGGGCGTGTCGTCTCCTTCACCAAACCCGAAGATGTGGTCGATATCGTCATCGCTGTCATCGTCCATGAAGTTATTCTGAACGATTTCATCGACTTGTTCCTGTGTCGTCGCAGTTTGCACTCGAGCAGGCTGTTGGGTCGCCAGCTGCTGGAAGTTCAAGATGACATGCCGTTGGAAGCGTTGCTCGCGCTCCATCTCGTAGTCTATCAAGGCTTCGTCGTCGATGCCCGCTTTCCCAACGCCCGTATGGGCAGCCGAGCTCCCTTCCCTCCACGGCTTCAGGAGCTCCTCACACACAACGTCGCGTAGTAATGCACTATCGTTCCCGACACTGCAACCGGCAATGTCACAGAGCCACTCTATCAGCGTAGCGCACATCTGCTCCCGGAACGTGTCTCTCGAGGACCTCACTGTGACGGTTACTCTAATCTCCTCCAGTTTCTTGGCCATCGCAAGAAGCGTATCGGCGTTGTCCATGTACTTAAGGATGCTCCGCCCGATCGTGTCCGTCTCGATGGCTCTCTTATAAGCTTGAGCCTCGGTCGTCTTGCAGGACCGGGCTACGTGGTTCTGTACATCGGTGATGGTGTGCTTTTCATCATTCCACAGGACAAGGGCGTACTCGACGTCCTCCTCGAGCGGCTCAGCCATGCCGTACAACTCGGGCGAGAGCCGTGCGTCTTTCTCGTCTTGGGTTATAGACTCCTTAGTCTTGACTTGGCGAAGCTGCTCGGGGCAACACGAGGCGACATCGCAAATAAAGTCCATGACCCGCGCCACGGTCATCTTGATGGACTGGACGACGTCATCGGGCACAGTACTCGCCTGCTTCCCCTTGTCCTTCGTGCCCGAGGACTCCAGCTCCGAGTGTATGGTGCACTGCATGGGCACCTTCCAGGCCTCCGGGTCGCCGCAGTCGCAGCAGCCGCTATTGCCGATCGATATGTTGATCCGGACCATGTGCCCCTTGTGGTCGGTCGCGTCGAAGCAGCGGCTGCACAGGCAGCACGTGTCGTCGGTGCTGCACGTCCGGCAGGCGTAGGAAGCTTCTCCAGCCTTGAATATGTGTCCGCACCGCTTGCCCCGCGCGGCCTCTGTATATTCGGCGCCCTCGACGGCGCCCTGGGCGTCGCTAAGCTTCGACGAGGTGTCGGTGCCTGGCGGGAAGAAGAGGCGCATGTTCTCCGTCTTGCCGCGCGCCATGGTCCAGAAGAGGCCATCTAGCAGGTCCCGCTGCGCGCGTTCGGAGTATCGGTATCTGTATTGAGAGGGGAGCGTGACCAGCAGCTGGCAGAGCTGCCGCTCCTGTGAAGACATGAGCGGGTCCATCTTGAGCTGTCTCCGGTTGCCTCGGGATCACTGCATGGCTGGTGGTACGGGTATCGCGAGAGATGCCGGCGACCGGGTCGTGGCGGGTCGGGAAGGTCGGAGTTGGTCCTGGATGAGGTTGTGGTAGACGGCAGGCTGTGGGCTCGGCGAAGGTGCACGACGAAGTTGGTGGCGGTGGGGTGTTCACGGAGCCTTCCCTGCCTTACGAGGTGGGGCGTATAACGCTGCCTTCGAAGGGCGCCCGCGAGGAACGGAAAAGAAAATCAAAGAGAACTGTTCCAGGATTGTCTAACAGGCTGGTAGTAATCTTCAGCCTTTCGGGAAGACTCAGGAACGCAAGCACTTGGCAGAGTCGCGCTTTTGCGAAGAATGGAGAGCGTGTCCTAGGTTTGTACGAGTTGTAGGAGCTTCGACTTTGACTCAGGCTGCGACTTAAGGTTGGCAAGTTTTGTCGACGTCAGCAACGCAAGTGCGGCTAAGAGCTTGTGTTACATAATGCCCCAAGAGCCCTCTCTCGTGCTTGTATATCCGATGAAATGGGCCGACTCTTAGATGCTGAATACTCTGAAAGAAATATGGAACTACTGATACCGTATGCGTATCACTGCGCCCGCATCCTGATACGCTCGGGGATGTGAACAGACTCTCCAAGCGCGCTGTACCAGCCCGAAACACTATGGACATGCACGTATATATAACAGGGGCCTAGATGCCCGGTTCATCCCTCAGATGGCGATATGACCGTCCGTTAGAGCATACCGAGTCTTGCTCTAGCTTCTCGACGGAAGCCCTAGAGCTCGGATGCATTGGCTGCTGCAAGTCTGCCCTCGTGGACATCTTTAACCCCCGGAAACCGGACCACTTCATCCAGCGCCCATCACCATCAGCCTCACCAACCACAGCCATGGCTACACCAAGCTTGTCCGGCTGTCTACGCAAAACCGCACGCCACATACTAGTTGCCGTCACCATCCCAGACACACCACGATTGACACCCAGTCGCCGCACCCGAGCACGCACACCGACGGACAGCCGGACAGTCTAGAAGAGTTCTATTCCGCACGCCGCAAGGGCAGCCCATCTACCGTCCTATATGATACAAGGACCCCAGGTCCGGGGCCTCCTTCCCCATATCTGCCTATATCGTTCGATTCCGTAGAGTAGAGCAACGGCCGGGCGAGGTATATTGATCGTGTCGCGTATCCGCTTACTCCTCCTCATCAGCGCCCTCGACGTACTTGTGGCGGATGTCCTTCCACTGGCGCTGCAGAGGCCGTTAGTATCCTAGAGCCCGCCTCGTGCGATCAGTTGTTGTCGGTGGGGAACTTACGCCCTTGTTCCAGTGGTCCCAGAGGCGGTCCATCCCACGGTTGAAGCCGCTATTGTGCCAGTCAGTCCCCAGTCCGACCTCGGCTCCCGTGCCAAATCCTGTCCATCCGGGCGCGATTGAACCTACATCTCCCACACAAAGCCGGCGCCGAAGACGACCGCCAGCATGGTCGAGTTCCTCTTGAACATCGAGCTAGAAATCCACACCAATTAGCACATGCCTCCCACCCCTTCCCCATATCCCCCTCAGTATCGGTTGTTCCGGGATCGCTCACGTGTAAAGGGTGTTCGCGAGAGACTAAAAATCCGCGCATTAGCTTCACAATCACCTCAACCCCTTCAAGCCGCCCTCCCCACGGCACCACACAATCACCCGGACCACCCGGCGCAAGCTCACCATTGTGACTGTATCGCCCAATTGGGACCTTTCCGATTAAAGAATAGGGTTCGACGTTTCGTTCGCGGCGGCGGGGGTGGGTTTCGCGGGTTCGCTTGAGCTTCGAAGCTTGGGGTGCAGGTCAGACGAGGTTTTGCGTGCGTCTCTTTTTCCCGAGCCGAGATACTGGCGGGAGGCGGAAGTTGCCGGGAAATGGATTACGGAACCCGTGATTGGTCGATGACGGTTTCCTTATGTAAGCCATTTCACCCTGACATTTCGGACGAAGGATCGGCTCATACGAGTAGCATCTCGACTTTAGATCAAATAATGCATGGGCGAGTATCAATTAAAGTCAACTATATCAATGTTGCCATCATTTTTTTAACTTTGGCTTCTTTGCAATAAACTCTGCCTTCTATCCCGCAAGACAACAACGGAACTAGGACTAGAAGAAATAGCAAGAGCCGGAAGTTGCTGCCTCTGCGAATAATGGTGACGCCAGAAACTACTCAGAAACGGGCAATGCGACAGAATCCGCTACAAGAAGCGGTGATGATAGCAAAAGAGGGGGAAGCCACCATGTGAAGCCCCCGTCAAGCCTTTCCTTGGTTCCCGACCGGGAGAGCCGCCGATGACCCCTCCAGCTTCCGCATCGCCCTATGGCCTGCCCCAGTCATCCTTTCCCCGTATATCCGCATCCTACTTCTCCTGCTAAGCGGCTCCGTAGCCCTCCTGCCCCGAATCATACTAAGAGTCCTAGACTTGGGTGGCGGACCGAACTCCGTCACGCCCGGCGCCTGCTTCTCGGCCTCCCCTCCCTCCTTCTCAGCCGGCTCCTTGCTCTTCCTCTTCCACTTGAAGATCTTGAGCTTCGACACCAGCGCGTCGACCCAGCTGTCAGGCGTGAGGCGGATCACGGCGCCCCAAGGTATTGAGATGGCGCCAAGGCCGATCGACATGCCCCACTCCTTGCCGTTGAGGGGCCTGATCTGGAAGGCCTGTCCGCCCTTGAAGACGATGATGACCTGGCCGCCGATCATGATGATGTTCATGATGACGAAGAAGTAGTTGCGCTCAATACCCTCAAATATGTTGAGCTTGTTGTCGAGACGACGGTTACTTTAACGGTGGTTAGTCAACGCTGCGAGGATGCATAAAGGGTGAAGGCGCTCTTAGTTCCACTTACTTCACCTCATTGAATATCTGGAGCCAGACAAACGTGTTAAACACCAATGTTTTGTGCCTCGCAGCCTCTACCTCGTCGCTCATGTCGTACCCCAGCAACTTGCTTCCGCCGAAGTTCAGGGTGAATGTGATGGCGAGTTGGCAGATTGCCTGTCCGATAATCATCTTCCCCATTCGCTGGGTCACAAGCCGTGCAGACTTCCTCTCTGGCTTGCGATCCAAAACGGAGCGAGAGGGAGGATCAGTCGCAAGGGCGAGTGCTGCAAACGTGTCCATGATGAGGTTGACCCAGAGGAGCTGAACGGCGTTGAGGACCGACTCCCCCTCGTTGCTAGCAACAGCAGTGACGAAGGTCAAGACGACAGCCGTGACGTTGACTGTCAGTTGGAACTACAAAGCAGAGTTAGCCGCAACGAGGCGCATTAAGGAGGTGAGACAGGGTGCGAGGCTCACCTGGAGGAACTTCTTCACAGAATCATTGACGGCGCGACCCCACATCATACCCTTGACGATAGAACTGGGATCTGTTAGCAGCGTTCTATCTTCCCACTGCAGCTAGAACTGAGCAAGTCACATACCTGAAGTTATCATCCATCAGAATGATATCCGACGCCTCCTTGGCCACCTCGGTGCCCGCAATACCCATAGAGAATCCAATGTCAGCCATCTTGAGGGCAGGAGCGTCATTGGTCCCGTCACCCGTCACAGCAACAGTCTCGCCAAGCTCCTTGAGAGTTCGGACAAGGATACGTTTATCCTCTGGACTGGATCGAGCGAGGACCTGAAGCTTTGGGATCTTCTCCTTGCGCTCCTCTTCGCTGAGGCGGCGGAAGACGGGTCCCTCCATCGCAGTGCCGCCGTCTTCAGGATGATAAATGCCACATTCGCTTGCAATTGCAGTTCCTGTTAGGATGTTGTCGCCGGTGACCATGCGGACGATGACTCCAGCCTTTTGGCAGTCCTTGATGGCACCGACCACCGAATCTCTCAGCGGGTCCTTGATGCCGTAGATCGCAACGAGAGTCATGTCTTTGTGAATAGCGTTGAAATCAGCACCTTCCTCACCAGATCCGGAGGAGTATTCCGCGGGTGGCCAGGAATCAAAGTCCCGGTACGAGGAGCCGATGGTCCTGAGAGTCTGTGTTGCGTATGAAGTAATGATGCCTTGGAACATCTCGGAATCCTCCTTGGTCAACTCGGCCGTGGGGATGTCGCTGCTGCTCCCGTCTGTGAGGACCTTGGTGCAGTTGCTCAGAATAATTTCCGACGCTCCCTTGACGTAAACCCTGAACTTGCCATTGGGGAGCTTGACCACAGTTGCCATGCACTTGAGCTTCGAATCAAAGGGCACAACGTCGACGATGTTGGCACAGCTTCGCTCATCCTGAACCGGGCCGGCGCCAAGGTAGTCCCGGCAGAGAGTCAAGAGGGCGACTTCGGTTTTTGAGCCGATGAAAGTCTTCTCGTTGTTCTGTTCGCCTTCGAATGCGGTGGAGTTGACGGCGTTGGACTGAACAAGGAGTTGTCTCGTCTCTTCGCTCAAACCTTCGGCGAACTTGGCAGCGGAAGGTGCATTCGGGATTATGTCGGTAGCGGATTTGCTCGCCTCATCTGCAGACTTGGCTCCATCGGGCAGTTCGGCAGGGGGCTTGTCGGCCCCCCCAAAGCAGGTTCCTCTCCCGAGCGTTGTGGCAACGACGGTCATCTTGTTCTGAGTCAAAGTACCCGTCTTATCAGAGCAGATAGTTGTCGCGTTGCCCATGGTCTCGCATGCCTTCAAGATCCGGACAAGATTGTTATCCTTCATCATTCGTGTCGTTGCGAATGCCAAAGCGAGCGTAACTGCCAACGGGAGACCTTCGGGAACGGCGACCACGACGACGGTGACAGCGACAATGAAGATGTCCAGGAATTCTTGGCCCTTCTCACGAGGACTATTGTGGTTATTCGGAAGGTGGGCGAGGAACTTGATGAAAAGGACGATGAACAGGAGAAGTGCCGCTCCGCCGCCAAACTTGGCGATGGCATTCGCAAGTCGGCTAAGCTTCATCTGCAGTGGCGTATCTTCTTGCTCCGTTCTCAGGGACATGGTCGTGCGTCCGTACGAAGAGTGAACGCCGACAGCGGTAACTAGGAATGTCCCGGTGCCTTCGTTGACCTGGCTGCCAGAGATGATGAAGGGATCAAGCTTCTCAACCTCTTTGTGGTCGTACTCGGAGGAGCCCAACCCCTGGAGAGCTTGATACACTTGATCTCCGGAAACCTTCTTTAACAGATCAGACTCTCCAGTAGCCGATGATTCGTCGCATTTGATGCCATGGCCATCGATGAAGATGCCATCCACAGGGATAACGTCGCCAGTCTCGATGTGCATGACATCTCCAACGAGTAAATCAAACACATTAATCTCAATCGTTTGACCAGAGCGTACGACTTTGACTGAACGCGAATTGTTTTTCTTGTTGAGTCTGTTGAACTGACGCTCCATATGCCAGTCATTGGCCGTTGATACCTGAAGACACTGCCAGTTAGCATATGGCTAGAAGTAATGGGTACGATGTTGATATTCAGGCAGCCAGAGAGCGCGATGGGCTTTCGGGCCTCGTCATCGTAGGCACCGCAGTGCCCAGGGTGAGAGGTGGGACTTACGAGAACAACAACACTGGCGCGTAAACGTTAGTTCCATGGTTCAATCTCTGCGTGAAATAACGGAAGCTTGCACTTACATAATGGCGACAAGGATAGCAACACCCTCAACCCACTCCACCTTTGGCTCATCTTCCTCCTCAGACCCCGGTTCCTGCGGAGCAAACGTCTGATAGAGACCAAGCGCAAGAGAAACAATGGCAGCAGCCGTAAGCAGCATCAAGACTTTGTCATTGTAGGCGATCCAGGCCAATTCAAAGATGGACCTCGGCTTCTTCTCGGGGAGCCTGTTATCTCGAAAGGCCCTCTTCCGGTCCGCGAAAGCGTCGGCGTCCTTGACGGGATCGGCAGGCGGGATGTGAACGGAGGCCTTTGTGCCCTCTTTCAAAGTCGGAGCCGAGTCGCCCGCGGCGCCGTATGGTGAGACGCCCTTGGTAGCGACTTGGTCAAAAGTGACGGAGTCATCTAGGTGCACCTCGTCAACACTCAGGCCGGACTTCCTATCGGTGCGGAGCCCCTTCTCTAGTCCCGCGAGGCCCCCGAGGGCGTAGAATGCGCTCAAGCTTTTGGGGTTGAGAAGCTTGGATAATTGACCGGGCGAGAAGGCGAAGTGGTTGCCCTCGACGTGGAACATGTCTTCAGTGCCAGGGTCCGGGGTGAGGGCATCGTCGAGGTCCATCTTGAACGACGCCAGCTCGTGATGGCTCGTGTCATTCGCATGGCCATTGTTGATGAGTGTTTCATCTGTCCGTTCGTGTTGGAGTTTCGTCTGATGTCGTCAAGTTAGTGCACGAGGTACTCTGGGGTAGCTTGACAGTGGGGGGTCGTATTGTGGGGGATAGTGTGTTGACGCAAGAACGCCCAGACTCTTGGCGAGCAGAACATACCTGAGAATGTGATGCGTCGTTTCCCATTTCGGGAGCCGGGGCGTCGTTGGACGCCATGCTCCATGTAGGCTGCTTGACGAGACAATTGATGGCGGATGAATTAGGGGAGCCAGCTGAGAGGAAAGGATCGGGCTCGAAGGCTCAGAGTCGAGTTGTAGCGAAAAGAATCTAGACGCGGGAATGGGAAGGTTGCATGTTTTGAGTATAAATACTCGGCATATTTCCGTGTCCGACGCTCCTTCCCTGTTCTGTGGTAACGGTCCCGACTTGTACTTGTAGCGACTGTCAATACGTCGAACCGCGCCGAGCTATTCGTCTCACCGGTGCGGTGAGCTTTGGGCCGAAAGTGACTGGAATCCACGCTCACAGAGCGGCTGGGGAAGGTTTCAGACCCTGGGCGTTGGGCTGCGAGAAGTGCCCTTTGCACATCCTTCGGGTGATGGGCAACGTCGGCGCGCATCTGGTTATAAGCCAGAGCGAGAGGCCTCTTTCAGGGGTAGTCCCGGACCAGTGCACTAGCTCCCAGCTGAGACCCAAGCTCTTCTGTCACAGCGGTCGGCCGGTTATGAAGTACCGAGTACGATATACCCTGGGCTTGGATGCGCGAAGTACACTAGGCTAACCCATTGGGGACGGGACACTTCCCAGCTTCCCGTGCCATTATGGCCATGCGTAGCGGTATGCAGTTCCGCGGCCGCGGAAACAAGGCAAAGCTCGCGCTGGCACTAGTGCGGCAGGTATGTTTCCATGCGGCATGATGACGGGGTCCAGGACGGCCTGCGGTGTGCAGCGACACGTGTTGTGCCGAGGGCGACCGTGTGCTCGACGGCATCCATGTAAGCGGCAATGAGAGGATGCGAGGATTCCCTGAGGCCGTGATCTCGTCTTCGCGCCGATTGACCGGCGCCGCCCGCCTCGGCAAATTGACAATCATCGCCAAGGCACCCGACCCATGCTGACGATCATGCTATATAAATCAACCGAGCGGCTTGGCGTTTTAAGGTTGAGGACACACATCCCTGTCCCTGCGAACCCTGCGGCGTCGTTTTTCCACTTCGACCCGTGTTGTATTACATCATGCGCGTGGCGCCGTCCAAGTCCTGCGACAGGGGCGCGCCCAATCCTGTGCTCGAGATTGGGGACCGATCGAGCCACCTGAACGAAGCGGACCCGAGGTATGGGAGGCGGCCCTGCCCATGTCATTGTGTCGCAACTCTCTGGGCGAGCGTTCCGGAACCCCTTGATCGAATGTATTTGAACAGGCTTACGCCTCGGAAACGCGTTGATTAACACCAGGGGCCTGTAACAAGAAGCGTTGCCTTGCCCATGTTGTTGAGGATGCCGGTAAACGAGCTCGCTCTCGGCCTCTCCTTGTTACCTGCGCCTCACTTCGCACCTAAGCATCACTCCCATCGGGCGGCATCACACTGCCGTCACGCCCTCGGCTCGAGCCCATCTTGCCCGCGTTTCACATCCAACGCCCGGCGGCCAGTCGTGCGATTCCATCCCAATAGCGACGTGCCATTCATTCCATCCGTATATCCGGCAGGATATCGGGTCTCTTAGCGGTGACAGTTCTGGGTGCTCCCCCTGTCTCGGAAGGAGCACGCGAGACTCTGACGTGGCTGTGTCACGGAGAACCGCCCTGTGCCTCGTGGCGCCTTTGGGTCCTGCGATGGAAGCGGAGAATCTCCATAGCCTCACGATGTGTCCAACACCATGGCACAGTCGCCCTATGACCAGGCACAAGCCCAAGCGGCAACACGAGGCAGCGGCCGCTTTCGAGCGCGAAGGGCACTATCGGGTTCCGGTTTGTAATAACTCGGCGTGGAAGTCATTTCGAAGTCGCACTGTGGAGGTGCTCATACAATCGGCACTCTGGTTTCCTGAGCGGATGGTGTAAAGATGATAACAACTCAAGGAGATGTGGTGGACGTTCAGCACGCGCGACAGCTTTGAGCTGTGAGATGGCGGAGAGCTGTGCTCTGTGCTCGGCAGGTGCAAGTCCAGGAGACCCCACCTGATGGGCTCCTCGTGATTGGCCGATAGGCTTCACAGCACCTGTGACGGAGCACCGAAACTTACCAACTGGTCCAAAATTTAGCATTGCCCGTTCCTGCCCCTTGCAAAACTCTCCGAACAATCGAAGATTCTTCTTCAGCCGCAATAAGCTGCTTCAACCCGGAGGCTGGCCCGCCACCAAACCCCGGGCGTCCCCGCCATCGCAATCTGCCCACGCGAAACTCGAGCCGAAACATCACCCCACCGCTCCGGAACCCCGCCACGATCTCTAAAACAAAATGCCCTCATCTCCGTCCACGCCGGCGGGCTCTCAGCCCAGCAACGCGGGCATCATAACCGACGCTAGCGGCGAGCGCCACATCCCTTCCTCCACTCGCGCCGACGGCAGCACGCGGGCCGCTATCCGGATCCGCCCCGGCTACCGGCCCCCCGAGGACGTCGAGCTCTACAAGAACCGCACGGCCGAGGCCTTCCGCGAGAGGGGCAGGCGCATCGGCATCCCCGGCGCGGCGGCGGCGACGGCCGACGACGACAAGGACAAGACGCAGTCGGCTGCGAGTAATAAGAATGCGAAGCGCCGGGAGGCGAGAAAGAAGGCCAAGGCGGCGGGCGGCGCCGGGGAGGTAGTGGGGCAGGGCGAGGGCAAGGCTGAGGAAGCGGAGGTTGATCCCGAGGTTGAGAGGCAGAAGAAGGCGAGGAACTTGAAGAAGAAGCTGAAGCAGGCTAAGGAGCTGAAGAGCAAGAAGGAGGGCGGGGAGACGCTGCTGCCGGAGCAGATTGCCAAGGTTATCAAGATCAACGAGCTCATCCGGGAGCTGGATGCGCTGGGTCTCGATGCGGAGGGCGAGCCGAAGGGTGAGGAGAAGTCGGCGGACAACAAGGAGGCCAAGAAGTGAAGGAGCAATGCCTGATGGTACATATAAACCTGCGAGGGGACCGGCGGCTGCTCCCGTCTTGCGCGGCGGGCACATTTACCCATCCCGTTGGCCTTTCGATCTATAGCTAGGGGTCGGAAGCGATACTGCACATCGAGACAACTACATACATACATCAAGGGGGCATGCGATTCCGCCTATGCTGGATAGCGCTCTATGCGTGGATTCGGCCAGCCGAATATGACGGCCAAACAGTGTCACGGAGCCATGGCTGACCTGCTGTTGGGGAGGGTAGTCCTGGAGAGACGTTTGGAACCCGAAGCGTTGAGTTGGCATGCCGGATGCTACGACCCGAGGGGGAGGTAGCGGAGGTGGAAGCATTTTGCAATCTTGAACAAATATATACTGAGCCAAGCGCGGGTGCTGCTGGTGTTTTCCTTCTTTCTTGCCCACGTCTCAACACTTTGCGTGATCACGGAGCCTTTTGAATGTGAAAAATCGCATACGCATGCCAGAATAGATTTCCAAGGTTAATCACCGATTCTTTCCCCCACGGGGCGGTGTGGACGCTTTCGAGCCTTTACCTGTTGGTGGTCGGACGCTTTGTGAGCCGCAAGCGCGGGGCGGCGCCAGGATGCGCCCGAAGATTTTACCCCACCAACACCATCCGCGAGGGGCATGGCCAAGACAAACCAACGACCTCCCCAACACCCGCGCCCTCAGAGTCCTCGCCCTAGCACACGGTAAAGCGCGCTTTAGTCGACGCAGGCACTCGCCCAGCAGCCCAGCCCGAGCCTTCGGAATTCCCAACACATCCATCGTCCGCGCGGCCCGCCGTTCTCCGCCGCCATGGGACACGACGAGCAGGTCGAGGAGATGGAGGTCCTCGACTCCATCTTCCCCGAGGAACTCACCAGTAAGCCCCTGCCGCCATTCCTACTAGTCATACCTTTTTTCTCTAACGCACACCCGCCTCTAGGGATCTCCGACGGCGAGTTCCGAATCTCAGTAACCCTCGACCTCCCCGACGAACCCCCCGAGCCCCCCGTCATACTCCTCCAAGTCCGCTACCCGGAAGATTACCCCGACAAGGCCCCTCACCTCGACCTCCTCTCCCCCCCCAACGCCCCCTCTCACCCCCACTTCTCCCTCGGCGAAGACCGCGAGACCCTCCTCGCCAAGCTCGCGGAGGCGGCGGAGGAGAACCTTGGCATGGCCATGGTCTTCACGCTCGTCTCGTCCCTCAAGGACGAGGCGGAGAATCTGATCGTGGAGCGCGTGGCGGAAGTCGCCAAGGAGCAGGAGGAGAGGCTTCTGGCCGCGGAGAGGGAGGAGAACAAGAAGTTCCACGGGACGCCGGTGACGCCCGAGTCGTTCCGGCGGTGGAGGGAAGGGTTCCTGAAGGAGATGGAGGAGAATAGGATTAGGGAGGAGGAGGAGAGGCTGGCGGAGATGAAGAAGGCGAGGGTCAAGGAGGCGGTCAAGATGACGGGGAGGCAGCTCTGGGAGAGCGGCCTGGCTGGCAAGGGCGACCAGGAGGACGGGGATGACGACGAGGGCGTGACCGAGGGCGTGGAGAAGCTGAAGGTAGAAGCGTAATGCGCTGATGATGTAGACGCAGGAAGAAAGGAGGGTTTCATGTCACTATCCAAGCGCGGCATAGAGGATGTAGGGTGTTATGGAAGGAAAGCAAAGGCCTCGCATATTGCCGGCGAACGGTTTATATACCACTGCGTACGCCAACTCAGCCCGCCTGATATCTACTTTTCGTAAAGCCCCAACTCCGCCCAAGCAATCCGAGTAAAGCAAACCCACATATCAATCCCTAGAACTAAGTCATCACCGCGTCCTCGTCGCCATCCTCCTCGTCCTCCTCATCCTCCCATAAGTCCTCGTCCTCCTCGCCCTCGGCCATCGGCCCCAGCTCCTTGGTGATAGCCTCAATAAGCTCCTTGGCATGCTCCCCTAGCCTCTCGTCCTCGTAGTCCTGGAGCTCGTACTGCTTGAGGCACCGCGTCAACCATAGCCTCGACGCCCTCCACGCATCCTCCTTCGTCTCGCCGTCGGACCTTTCCTTTGCCTTCTCGCCATTGATGTACTGGCACCACCCGGCAAGGTACCACGTCTCAACGCTCTCATCATCCTCGTGAAGCAGCCTCTCCAGCACCTCCATCGCCTCTTCCTCCATCTCCACCTCCATCAGCAGCCTCGCAAGGCTCACCCTCGTGGCAAACTCAGGAACCTTGATGTCACCCTCAGGCAGGTCCCTCCAAACCTCCATACTCCGCCTCAGCGCGCCCCTCGCATCCTCGACCCTCTGCTGCGATATCCTGACATTAGCGACCGTCTGCCACGTCTCCGCCGACCCAGGACACGCCATCGTCGCCTCCGTGACCAGCGCCTCGCACCGCGCCTCCGCGTCCTCCTCCCACGACAGGTCCGTCATGTACACCTCCGCAACGGCGCACAGCACGCCGGCCAGCGACTGCCTCTTCTCCTCCAGCGCCGTCTCGTCCTGCGCGCTCCTCCCCTGCTTGGCGGACAACTCCGCGATCTGCCGCCGGAGGACCACGGCGCCCTTCTCGTACCACTCGACGCTGTCGCGCCCGCCCTCCTCGCTTATCTGCGCGAGCCAAAGGAACTTCTCGGGACCCCCGCCCAGCGCCTCGTCGTGCGACCCATCCGGGTCGACCTCCACCGCCCGCAGGAGCAGCGGCGTCGCTACGTCGACGTCGCCGAGCTCGATGTGCGCCAGTCCGAGGAGGTTGAGCGCCGCGAGCTCAAAGTCGCCGTCCTTTCCCGTCTTTTCGAGGACGCGCTTCGCGATTTTTATCGCGGACTCGTGGTCGCCTATTTGGAGTTTCGCCGTGGCCTCTTGGAGGAGGAGCTCGAAGGGGAGCGGCTTGCTCTTTGTCTTTTTGTTCTTGGGGCGGGTGGGCGCCATGGCTGGTTTGGTGGGGGCGGGGGAGATCGGGGGAAGAAGGGCCGGCTCCGTTGTTTTGCCTGGTTCGAGGCCCGCGAATGGTTGAAGGGCGAGTGAGGGTTCCCCGCTGGACTTTGTTCCGTAAACCGGGTGGTGATGCTTTGACCCGGACGTGAAGCGGCTTTCGGGCGTTTGATATCAGTACCGCTGGACAAACCTCCGTACCTCATAAAGTGGGGCTGGTTCTGGAGGGAAAAAAAATTGCGTTATCTTATCGTCGCAGTTATCGATAGACCTAACCCCGCCAAGGGCCCGCTGCCAAAGTCCGTCGCCAAGGCCGCATTATGCTGCGCTCGCTTCCGCAGCACCAGGTGTCCCCCCTGTGTAATGCCGGCTTTGCAACTGCAAAGTGCTACCTTTTAGTCAGACTCAGAGGCTTGATCACCTATCCGTCTACCATTAATAAGCTGCCATGGAGCTCCTTGATCGATGTCTCCATTCCCTGGCTCCGAGCACGTTACGTCGTGGCGATGAGGAAACGGCAAGGGACAATATAGCTCCGAGGTCAAATTAATTGCTAAGCATGTACTCCGTAGTCGTGGCGCTTTTCCCGAACCCACAGGGTCCCCGAGATACATGTACCCCGCGTCGCCGCCCCTCCACGTTTGTCCGGCCACAGCTCCCGACATATGAATTCTTGCCACAACACTTCAATCGAACCACGTTCCCCTACCCCAATTGACAAGTCCGTTACAGTAACAAGATGTTTACCGGTCTCGTCGAAGAGATAGGAGGTGCGTGGAGCTCCACCACCCCCGCGCATTCCGTACCCCGCCACTAACCGGAGCAGTCGTCTCCTCTATGGAGGGCGTCCACGCCGAGGGCGTCACCCTCTCCATAACCCTCCCTCAGAAATCGGCCCTCCTCTCCGACGCCCAGCTAGGCGACTCCATCGCCGTCAACGGCGTCTGCCTGACCGCCACGACCCTCACGCCCACGGCCCCCTCCTTCACCGTCGGCGTCGCGCCCGAGACGCTCCGCGTCACGAACCTCGGCAACCTCACCCCCGGCAGTCGCGTCAACCTCGAGCGCGCGGTCCGCGCCGACACGCGCATGGGTGGCCACTTCGTGCAGGGCCATGTCGACATGGTGGCGCGGATCGCGGACGTGCGGGCTGACGGGAGCGCGCTGACGGTACGGTTCCAGCCCGAGGACCGCGCGTGGCTGCGGTATATCGTGCACAAGGGCTTCATTGCGCTCGATGGCACGAGTTTGACCATCACGGAAGTGAACGACGACGAGGGCTGGTTCGAGATCATGCTCATCTCGTACACGCAGGAGAAGGTGGTCCTGGCGCAGAAGGGCGTGGGCGAGACGGTGAACGTCGAGGTGGATATGATGGCCAAGTACGCCGAGAAGTCCATGGCGGGGTACTTGACCGGCACGGGCGAGGGTGCTGGCGTTGCGCTGCTAGAGAAGCTCGTCCGGGGGATCGTGGACGAGAAGCTCAAGACCGAGGCGTGATCTCAGAGCCGAATGCTCCTTATGCCACTTTGATGAATACAGCGTCCTCAGTTTCATCCATACTCACGCACCTCCCCAAACCTCGGCAATGCGCTCCGAAAGCACCTTGTTGATCTTCTTCCTCGGGGCCACCACGTGATCCAGCTCCTTCGCGATGAGCTCCCTCTTCCGCTTCCTGCCCGCCTCGCCAGTGCCGCACGCCTCGAAGGACTTTACGAAGCTGTACGGCGTCTTCCACCGCTTCTGTATCTCGACTGCCTTGTCCGCGGTGACCCCCCTCGTCGTCATGAGCATCTTGAGGAACACGTCTCTAAGCGTGAGCGTGTCGGACTTTGAAGCGAGCGACGCGAATGCCGGATAGGTGATGAAGTAGCCCCCCTGCGGGTCCCGCTCTCGGAGATGTTGCAGCAGAGGTAGGTAGTTCTGTGCGGTGAGGACATGCGCAGGGATAACGTTGAGAGTCTGCCCTTCGTAGAGACCCTTCAGCATTTTCGTCAGCCTCGCAAGATAGCGAATGGTGTCGTCCATCTTCTGCGTGCGCTTCAAGAAGTAGCCGTTAACCACTTGGATCTGCGCCATGGCGGAAGTGACGGCCTCCTCGACCTTTTGATACACGGCCGAGTCCATGGAGATCTCCTCGACGATGTACGTCACGCTCCTGACCCCCGACCTCCGCAGGCGGAATTTCTGCTCGTGGAAGCGGCCGTCCCGAATACTAGCCACCAAATCATCGAGGCGCTTCCTTTCGACTATGTAGTCCAGGACAACCTCGTCGCCCTCGGCGCCGAGCCTGGAGAGCAGCGACGGGTCGCGGCATTTGGCTACCCATTGGGCGTCGCCGACTTCCAGACTCCGCATGATGGGCTTTACCCCTAGTTTTGTAAGCTCCTCCTCCATGTAATCGCGGTCTTTCGTAGCGCGGATCTCCCGGACGTCGAGCAGAAGCTCAACAGTAAAAGATCCGGGAGACAGCTGGACGGGCTGGAACGTGGGGAGCGGCGAGTCAGATGAGGTCCCGTCGGCGATGAGATTCCGGTAGGGGTTGTTGGCCGGTGGATTGCTCCCTGCATCGCCCGATACCCCTCGTGCCGTGCTCTGAGCATTGCTCGTAGAAATTGCGGGACCATCGAGAGAAACTACATCGCCTTCCTCGCCTTTCTGATTTAGGAGCACGGCCGGAGTGTCTCGGGCAGTCCGGCCCCGGATTTGATTCCGGCCCAGGTCGCCGGCAGCCTTTATCCGATTCGCAACCTCCCAGCCCTCGTCGGTGAGGCTATATCTCCTTGACGGCCGCCCCTTTTCATAGACAAGGTCTCTATCCTTGAGCGTGTTTATCGAGTTCCACGCTGTGTAGTACTTGGTCGGGTCCGACGGGGCCGTGAGGGAAGAATCGCACATTGGCTGCGCAATCTCAATGACCTGCTCCTTCAAAAGCCCGTGGGTCGGCGGCGTATCCTCGTCCAGCGTCGCCAGGGCCATTATGATGGCATAGGCGCCAGAGCGAAACGTGGGCACGTACGGCTTCTTCTTCCGCGGCCTCTTCGGTGCGGCGGCCGGGTCGTTTTCGGCCTCGGGCACGTCTAGCCGCCGGTCCGCGGCCGTTGGCATCGGCAGCCCATTCTCCTGGCAGTGGGCCTTGAGCTTCTCCGTCAAGCGGTCGCAGATCTTGGGACCAAACCCCTTGAGCTGCTTGAGCTGGGAGGGGTGCCGAAAGGTGATGGGGCACGACTTGAGAGAGTCATAGGCGTGCTTGTATACAATGGCACCCTTGGTGTTCTTCTCGCGGGCGAAGTCGAGCCATTCCTTCACCCAGCCTAGGAGCAGCGGGTTCGCGCATGTTTCGGTTTCGCCCATGGCGGCTGAGTACGGTTTGCTGCTCACTTCGGAACTCAAACAAGACCGTGACGGGACACGGAGACCGCGTCTCTACCTGGGTGACTGCATGGAAACAACGGTACGTACTCGTCGGGTCCCCGACGCGAGTTCACGTGGGATGGCGAGTGGTAACCAGGACCCAACCTAGCAACGGAGCGGGTGGGCCAGCTGCGGACACCCGCAAGTCAATGTATAAGAAGTGCGACAAGCGGCAGCGCCCCAAGAGGAACGTTCGCGCCTTGTGTCACTTGTGCTTCGCTAGCTACCGCCGTTCAGGAACTCTTAGGAGCCCAATTGTGTCTCGTTTACTTCTTCTCAGGCTCACATAACTCCCCATTCCCCGTTTTTTTTCTTGGTTTTGTTGGGAGAACGAGCAAAGATAGGTCCGAGCGCATCGTGATCTTGGCGACACTGAGGGGGCAGTGGTGACGCAGGACGGAAGGAGGGGTGGCCGCCTCGACGATTCTGCAGATACCCATCCCGTTCTCGTGCTTCGTATCCAAAGTCCGTCCCGTGCGGCAGGACGACGGACGCCTCATCCGCCCTCAGCAAGGCATGTCCATGGACTGGAACCCAACGGACGTGGCCGGGAGACGACGTGGCTGGCTGCTACCCCGCGTCATCATGCGAACCCCGCCATCGCTGGCCATGGCGATGAGGAGGATGGCGTGGCAGGCATCTAGTGGTGCCCCTCGCAGTCCACCATGACCCCCATCTCATTGTAGGCGGGACTTATCGGGGCTGTCTTGGCGGGCGGGAAACAGTGGGGTCCTGTCTCCCAACTTACGGTGAAGGAGGAAGGGAGCCGCGCTCAAGCATGTAGCACTACTGCTCTCGGTACAGTCCGCCGATGGAGTAGGTGGCTGGGGTCGCTGGTGCTTCGTATCGGGGCGTCTTGGTGCTGATCCTGACTAGCACCGACCATGTGCTCGAATGTAGGCTCCGGAGTCGCCTTATACCAGCCCTTCCTCCTTCGTATTTAGGGCGTGGGCAGCCCGGGGCTAGAGCCGCACCTCGTTGTCTTCAGGCACTCCCTGCGCTACCAGCACTAGCACTAGACCCTGACGGCCTTGGGGACCCTGACGTCGCCCCTCGTATTTGACTTCGGCCCCCCCCCCCCCCCCACTTTTCCCGCGAGCTTCCACTCCCCGAACCTCTGCGGCCCTGGCCTAGGCCCAATCTTGCTCCCCCCCCTCTCCAACTCCTCCATCTACCCTCACCCTCGCGACAACACCCACTTCCGCCGCCATGGACGAGAAGATCATCGCTGCCTCCAAGAGGCACCCCATCGTGCCCCTCGGCGAGGGCCGCCTCTACAGCTATGGCACCGCCGGCTTCCGCATGAAGGCTGACCTCCTCGGCGGTGTCACCTTCCGCGTCGGCCTCCTCGCCGCCCTCCGCTCCCGCAAGATGAGCGGCAAGGCCATCGGCGTCATGATCACCGCCAGCCACAACCCGGCCGCCGACAACGGCGTCAAGGTCATCGACCCCATGGGCGAGATGCTGGAGCAGGACTGGGAGGCCCTCGCCACGAAGCTCGTCAACTGCCCCACCGACGAGGAGCTTGCCGCTACGTACCGCGCCCTGGCCGAGCAGCTCAACATCAACCTCGACGCTCCCGGCAGGGTTGTCTACGGCCGCGACACGCGTCCCTCGGGCCACGGCCTCGTCGCCGCCCTCAACGACGCCCTCGAGGCCACCGACACCCAGTCCACCGACTACAAGCTGCTCACTACCCCGCAGCTCCACTACCTCGTGCGCTGCATCAATACGGAGGGTACGGTCAACTCGTATGGGAAGGTCAGCGAGGCGGGGTACTACGAGAAGCTCGGCGAGGCCCTCGTCCGGGCCCTGGCCGGAAAGAAGGCCTCGGGCCAGCTGCTTGTCGACTGCGCCAATGGCGTTGGCGGGCCCAAGGTCCAGGAGTTCTTGAAGTACGTCTCCAAGGAGACGACTGGCCTCGACGTCAAGGTTGTCAACGACGATGTCATTCACCCGGAGCTACTCAACCTCGAGGTAAGTCTCTATCCTGTCCTCCTGCTTTCCCCTCCTCCCGCCTCCGCCGGCGTCCACTAGTACTCAGCCCCTCTAACACTACGCAGTGTGGCGCCGACTTCGTCAAGACCCGACAAAAGCCCCCGCCGTCGCCCCGCCCGACCCCCGGCCTCCGCTGCTGCTCCCTCGACGGTGACGCCGACCGCCTAATCTACCACTGGGTCGACCCCGAGACGGGCTTCTTCATGCTCGACGGCGACCGGATATCCTCCCTCGCGGCCTCCTTCATCGGCGACCTCGTCCGCGACGCCAACCTCCAGGACGAGCTCCGCATCGGCGTCGTGCAGACGGCCTACGCCAACGGCGCTAGCACCGCCTACATCGAGAAGAACCTCCAGCTTCCCGTCGTCTGCACCCCCACCGGCGTCAAGCACCTCCACCACGAGGCCCTCAAGTTCGACGTCGGCGTCTACTTCGAGGCCAACGGCCACGGCACTGTCGTCTTTTCCCCGCACGCCCTCCGCACCTTCCGCGACACGCAGCCCCAGTCCCCCGCTCAAAAGGACGCCCTCGACGTCCTCGCCGCCTGCGGCGACCTCGTCAACCAGACCGTCGGCGACGCCCTCTCCGACATGCTTCTGGTCGAGGTCATCCTTGCCCACAAGGCCTGGTCCCTCAAGGACTGGGCCCTGACGTACTCGGACCTGCCCAACCGCCTCGTGCGCGTCGAAGTGGCCGACAAGGACGCCTTCCGCACCACCGACGCCGAGAGGCGCCTCACGCACCCCGCCGGCCTGCAGGATAAGATCGACCAGTGCGTGAGCAAGTACTCGCGCGGCAGGAGCTTCGCGCGTGCCAGCGGCACTGAGAACGCCTGCAGGGTGTACGCCGAGGCGGCGACGAGGTCCGAGGCCGACGAGCTGGCGAACAAGGTGGCGCAGCTGGTGAAGCAGTTTGGGGAGATGTAGGTCAGGGGCGGCGTGTTGTGGTTGCAGCGGCGGTAGGCCCTGATGATGAAATGGGGGTGACTTTATGCCCTTGCAGTAAAAGTTGGCAAGGCATACATTGCATGCGTGGTATGGTATCCGGGGCCGGGGGGCCTGCTGATATGAAGAGCCGCCGTGGCGTCTACGAGGGACAAAAAGACGGGGACTGAGAGGTAGTTTCGAGCGTCGGATCCAGAAATGATAATAAAAGAATGCGATGAATGAATGGCACATGATTCCCCAAGCGGCTCCTATACGTAACATGAGAGTGTAGCATGGAAAAGCCTTTCACAGCCCCTGAATGGGTCGAGGCCCCTCGGGACTTGCGACGTCCGCCGAGGAAGCACTTGTCAGACCGAGGACGTTGAAGCCATATCACCGAACCTCCGCACCTGGGGGTTACCAACCGCCCCCCCCCAAAAAAAAATGCAATCAGACCCGTGTTACGGGTGACTGACTGCTTTGTTTCTAGAAAGTGACATGATTCATGAGTCCTACTATTCAGCAATAATGGCCTTCCTTGTACCCGCCGTTCCCATTTTATTCTCTCGCTCTTCTCCTTTTTAAGACATCACGCACAAACCGTGCGCCGGAACATTCTTTCCCCCCTTGGATGGAAGAAGGACGTCGGTCTATTCACCGCCGCGCCCTCTCCTCCTCACCCTTTGTCCTCCGCCCACTCACCAACACCTACACCCCCAAGCCCCGCGCGCCCAGCACCCAAGTCCATGACGCAAACTAGCACATCCTGTACTCGCACTTACCCGCCGCCGTCCTCGTCTCGTCCGTCGTCTGGAGACGGTACTCGATATCGATATCGAGGTCCCTCCTGTTCTTCTGGTTGGGCTTGACGCCCATCGACGACTCGATCGTCTCGCCCGCCATGACGGTGAGCACGTCCTTGAGGTAGAACACGGTCTGCTTCCAGTGCGTGTACTTGGTGTGGGGGCCCGTGGAGAAGCGCACGGGCTTGTGGCAGGCCGAGAACTCAATGTCGAACCAGGCGACGAGGGCGTGGATGTAGTCGTCGCGGCGGCACGACAGGTTGAAGGGGACGCGGAAGTCGAGGTCCGCCGTCGTGCACTTGTAGAGGTCGAGGTCGAGGACCGCCGTGGGCTCCGTCACGACGGCCTTGAGCTCGACCGTGTCGACGAGGGGCTCCGAGAGAGCCGTCTCCTTCAGGGCGCGGTAGTCGAAGCCGTAGACGTTGTCCCAGACTGGGCAGAGCTTGTTAGTACCAAGAAGATTGGGCCTGCCGCGGGAATACGACGGTGAGATTAACATGGACAGGGGGTTACCACATACAGCCAATCTTCTCCTCCTTGTAGTCACCGTCCTCGATACCGGCAACGTAAAGCGTCGCCTTGTCGGGGAAGATCTTGCCGTCGGGCACAAGGTACCTGTCGCGCGCGTACAGCACCGTGTCAAGCATGCTCTCGTAGAGGAGGAAGTAGCCCATCCACTCGGAGATGATGATGTCGACCTTGGGGAACGGCAGCTCAACCTCCTCCATCTTGCCCTGCAGCAGCGTGATCTTGTCCGAGAGGCCGTTCGCCTCGACGATCTCGCGCGCCTTGAAGACGATGGTCGACATGTCGACGCCAATGACGTGCTTCGCGCCGGCCTTGGCGGCGAACCTGTTGCCGAGGGGGGTCAGTATGAGGTGGCAGCGTAGGAGAACTATGGGAGGATACGAGGTTGGAGGAGGGGGCGGCGGGGAGGGGAGCGGGGTCGGGGTTGCCGTACATGGAAAGGATCGCGGTACCGCAGCCGACGTCGAGGACGACCTTGTCCTTGAAGAGGTGCTTGTTGTTGACGATGGAGTTCATGTACGACCTCGTGCGCACCTCGTCTTTCTACACCGTCCCAGAGTTAGCTTCCTTGCTCCTTGTTCGCACTTGGGGCGCGAGGACCGGGTGCGGGGGGCCCGGAAGGGGAGATGTCTCGGGGAGCACGCACCAACATTTCCTCGTGGATGCCTTTAAAGCAAGAAAACACCACAGGTTAGCAGGGTCCAGACCCGGAGCGGTTCGGCGTGGAGGGCCTGCGGAGCGGCCGCAGGCTGGTTGTCGACGCTTACCATGATGATCATAACTAGCAGACGGGTCAGTATTCTTGTCTTTCTGCCCTAGCAGCGAGTCCCCCGTGCACCGATGGAGGGCGCGGACCGAGGGAGCAGGATAAAGCCAACCTCTTGAAGTAATGCTGCTCAGAGTGCGCCATGGCCTGGAGCTTGGCCTCCGCCGCGTCCACCTCCATGTTATCGTTCGCCATGCTGGATCCGCCTCGGTTTCGAGGTCCGCGCTTTCGGGGCAAGGGAGAGGGGGCGGTGTAAAAGACGAGAAAAGGTAACGAACGGAGGGAGAGGGCTCTGTTCGCAAGGTGAAGAAAGGTCCGGACTGGGGTTGTGGGGGAGGAAAAGAGAGGGAGGAAGGGAAAAGAAAGGGTCTTGTTCAAGCGTTCGGCGCAAAGAAAATACGCTTGGCGGGGCGAAAGACGTCGCAGCCCGGAGCCGGGAGCCCAAACGTTTATTTTTTCGGATTGTGGTGTTTGACTTTTCCAGCGCAGCAGCACGACCATGTACCTTGCCCGCAAGATAAGTGTGGGACTGTACTTCCGGGAGGCGACCGCCCCGTGAGAGTGGGGGAGGGGCAGCGCGGCCGCCTCTGCTAGCCAGGGCGGGCTTCCCGCCGCAGCTCAGCGACGAACAAATCACCGCGACAGCACCAATCCACCTCCTCCTACCATCGGTTGGGCCGACGACCAAAAATTCACCGTGCCGCGGCCTCCCCGAGAGCCAGCGTAGAATTAGCACGCCTCGGCGGAGATTGAAGCTTCATCCTGCGCGCTAAACCAGCTTCCTGGAAACTAGGTACCGTACATACATGAAGAAGAACCGGTGTCTGAACTCCGCATTCATCAGCCAACACACCAGCTATCTGTCTCCCATCGTCATGTTTTTTTTTGTTATCCTTTTAGAGGGGCCTTTTGCCCTGTTTCCTTTTCGAGTTTGCGTTTTGATTTGCCCCTGTTTTCCTCTTTTCCCTATGTCTAAAACTGGCGGTGACAGGAACCAAATAGAACAGACGCGTGAAGAGAAAACATGAAGTCAAGCACGCATGCCGGTAAAAAGACAGTTCTTGGAACAGCACGTGGAATCGAATAGGCAACTCCCATTCTCCCTCGGCCCACGCCTCTCCATGTCGCAACTGCCGTTCCTCTGCAGTCGCGTGCCTGGTGAGATCCATCGGGGTCGCATAGGCAAGGTACTCGACTGTTTATAGGTGGTCGAGATAACGCAGCGTCTCTAGGAGGGCTAGAACCAAGGGTGCATGAGGTTGTAAGAGATGGAAGCGAAAAATGAAAAGAATGGTGCTTGAGCAATGTCATGACATAACATTGAACGAACCAGACGGGCTCAAAGTAACTGATGGAAGTCCATACAAAGGAGATAATGCATGTGACAGGGTAACAGCCGAAAAAAAAAAAAGAAATCCCATCTGTACGCGCGTAACCGCTGGATATGCTGTTTGGATATTTTCATGAGAACTCATGCGAATCCTTGTGCGCTCTCTTCTCATCTGCCCCGGCGAGACTCGACTCTTGGTGTAAATAAGAATGCATCGCAATGAAGGCCAGACCCGTAAACGCCGGCTCGGCCCAAAGTCGAGCGAGTCAGGGCAAAGAGAGGCTTTAGCCCCAGCCAAAGGAGCAAGTGCAGAAACGGCTGTGAAAGACGGCGCCCATGGGCAATCTGAGTCATCTCGCCCCCATGTGTAAACGCCGCGCTCATGGAATTCGAACAAGATGGAGTAGATCAGAAAAGACAAAAAGGAAAATGTGAAAAAGACCGAATAAAGATATAGTGTTGCCAGATCCCGTGCCGAGATTGATGCAACAGACATGGCAGCGCGCCCCACGAGGCGGCCACACTACTAGCCGGATTTAGTAGCTGGCCGTGGTGTAGGTTCCTCATCTTCAGCGCCCTGCCTCGATAACGGGTTAGGCCGTGGCGTCTCCTCAACCGAGATTCCTAACCCGCCGCTTCCGCAGTCCGGAGGTGTCTGGGCCTGCTTCGGCTCTTGAGTCGAAAGCGTTGGTGCCTCCAGTTCCATTGACGGCGTCACCACCTGCGTAGTCGGCTCTAAGGTGTCTTCCGACCCCAGGACACTGTCGTGGCTGTCCGCTCTCATCATCTCGATCCCTAGTTTCGAGCTTGGGAGGACCGGCTTGAGACGCAGGTGTTTGTCCCGGCCCTGGCCGAGTTCATCGTCCTCATCGTCGGCCGAGTCTGTACCACCGTCCGAGGACTTTCTCGCGCTCGAGTCACGTTTAGTCTTGAGCTTGTCGGTCGGGCCTTGTGGAACGGGAGCCTGGGCCATGTCGAACTGGCCCGAGGTTGGTTGCTGGCGGACAGGCAGAGTCGCGGGTTTTTGCGGATCCCCAGCGGGGGCGTGAGCGTCGCCCTCCCGGATTCCTAAGCCTCCATCTTCCCATTCACCGGTCGGTTTCCGGCTGATGACAACAGGGATATCGTCGGTTGTGGTGGATTCCGTATCACCGTACAGACTAGAGCTAATCGATTGCTCCCGACTGGATGATACGAAACTGCTGCTCAATCGCCCCGCAAACACCGATGACCCGCTCGTTGGACTATCTTCAAGACGCATACTAGCTTGACGCAAGGCTGAGGCTGTTGGGTGTGGTATCGAAAGCGACACGCTCTGTTGTGGAGTTGCCGGCTTCCACTGGCACAGAGTCCGCAATACATCCGTAAGCTTCGATGAGCTGATCGGCTTCTCAACTAGTGAGTCAAAGTAATGGGGAGCTTGCAGCTCCTTGAGGTAAGCCGTGATGGCGACGATGGGCGTGTGAGAGTTTGCATTCTTAGTCTCTCGAATCATGCGCGCCACATCCGCACCGTTAATATGGGGAAGCTTGTACTCGAGGAAGATGATGTCAAACTTGATATCGCTCGTTGAATAGCGAACCGCCTCAGAACCGTTGGGGACTGATATCGTGCGGCAGCGGAGCTTCTCCAGCAGCTTCTCCATGACCATTCGTGACACCGGGTGGTCTTCGCAAATAAGAACATCTAAGGGCCGGAAGACGAGGCTACCCTCAAGAGCGATCTGTGAGAGGCGTCGTGAACTCCGGCGGCGTCGCTGAATACGTAGACGACTACTATTCTTCTCGCCCTCGTTGTCCGAGGAGGATGGCGACATGTCGTAAACTTGGCTCCGTCGGTTGTTGCGCTGAGAGTGTGCGTCTGACGCGACCGGGCTGCCGTCCTGGGACTGCGATCCAACTGTGAGAGACCGGGATCGGCTACCCGATGACCCACTTCCTTGACGAGGGGTGCCTATGTTTCTTTGAGGCGACAAAGGCAGCGGCGGCGGAGCTGAGCCTCGTGGTTTGACGGGTGATGACGATGCGACTGTTGCAGCCTTCTGCAGGCTTGGGGGAACACGAGGTGCTTCGAAGGGTGGCAGGGACAGCCCAGATTGCTGGGATAGACTGGACGAGTTGCTTGACACCTTCCTCCTACCATCTGAGCCCTGCCCGGCGACGAAGGATACGAGGAGTGGAGATGACGGCTGCGACATACGGTTCGGGGACGAATTCGAGTGACTGAGACCTGATGGAGACTGGGGCCGGCCCGACGTCTTCGCATTGGAGAGCGTTCGTTGAACAGGCATCGACAATGCCGGACTGGTGTCGAGAGATGTGCCCGGGGAGGTGACGTTATGATTACTAGAAGCCATGGCCATCTGCTTGTTCTGGGCGGCAAGTGCCTCTGCCCGAAGCTTCTGTATGACATCCTTATTCGCCTTCTCAAGAACAGGGAGGTTTTTGAAGGAGAAGTTGCCAAAGTCATCCGTCTGGGCAGGCTCGCTGAGACGCCGACTCTTCAGGTCCCGAACGTGTGGAGGTATATGCAGGGGCATAAGGCCTCGTTTGATAGAATTGACTTGAGACCTTACCCTCGAAAGCGCGTCGTGGGGCCGATCGGGGTAGTCGGATCCGGCGGCGGAGGAAGATGGAGAGTGCTGATCCTCGATCTCCTCTGTGAAGGCTTGGAGAGTGGCACCTCGCGCATCGAAGTATTCCGTGTCCTCCGGATCCTCCGTCTGAGGTATGAACTGAGCCTCATCGTCGAGTAGCGAATCCCAGTTGATGGTCTGCAGGCAGGGATGATTCCTGATCTCTTCGCCTCCAGAGGAAAACTTGCCCTCTTTGTTAGCACCGAGGCGCTCATCCGGATCCATGCAAAGCAGCCTGTTGATAAGATCTTTGGCCTCATCCGAAACGGGTTCGCATTCCTCGTCATCGGGCCATCGGATCCTGCGAGCAAGAATATTTTCAAAGACAAGTTCGGCTTCAGTGTCGTGGAACGGAGGGTATCCGTACAAGAACTCGAACATGATGCACCCCACAGACCACCAATCGCTCGTCTCGTTCTGCTTCTCACCCTTGATGGTTTCCGGTGCTAGGTAGTCCGGCGTGCCGACAAACCGACGGTTTGTATCTTCTGGGTCAAAAAGGGCCATGGGTGGTGGCATCATGTTGGATTGGGGGGGAGTATTCTTCCCATATCCCTCACTCCCAGGTTGAGAAGCACCCTGGAGAGTAGACAGATCTGGTGAGCTTTGGCTCGCCGCCTCGCTAATATCGTCTGCGTGGGACTTAGCGCTAAGCGGTTGCGAGCCACCCTCGGAGTCATTTAAAGAGAAAGTCGTCATCATGTGAGGCAAGCTATCGCTCCCTCCGCTGTCACTCCGATGGCCCATCATTCTGCGTGGCTCCGCCTGTAACGACCCAAGGTTGAAATAAGATGGCTGGGTAAGGGAATTGCCTGGATCTGGCGTCATGATGGGAGTCAGGCTTGGTGAATGACTGCCATGCATGTCGAGTGAAGTGGACCGGGAAGATGTGATTGATGTGGATCGTGCGAAGGGGCCCTGCTTCAGCAAGTCTGGCGCCGACTCATTGTCGCTCTTCAATGCCCTCTGCTGCCGGCCTACTAGCCCCATTCTTGAGAGCCCAAAGTCGGTGAGCTTCAGATGGCCTCTTTGATCAATGAGCAAATTGTCGGGCTTGAGGTCACGATGGATGATGTCGCGGCTGTGAAGGTGTTCAACCCCCAGAATGACTTCACCAAGGTACTTCTTGGCCCAGTCTTCCGGGAGACCGCCCAGCACCTTTATGAGCGACGCGCAATCGCCACCGTTGAGATATTCCATGACAAGGTAGAGATATTCCTTGCTAGAAAAGGTCCAGTATAACTTGGCGACGAAGTCGCTCTGGCCCTGCCACATCATGATGGCCCGCTCAGCCTTGACGTTGCCAACCTGGTTTTTGGCTACCATGTCGGCCTTCTTCAGGACCTTGATAGCGAAGTACTCCCCGGTAGATTTCTTTTTGGACAGGTATACACTCCCAAAAGCACCTTTTGAGATGGGCTTAATGATCTCAAAGTCCTTGATCGAAGGCTGGAGGGACCGAGCCTGTGGGGGCGCGTTATGGGCACCAAGGCGTGGCGATGGCGGTGCTTTCATAACGAACTCGGACATGGCGGCAGACGACTGCCTCCGATGATGAAATGTTGGGGGCGGGGCCGCCGCAGGCGAGCTGAACTCTCCACTAGGTAGCATCGGCGACGGCTCCGGTGACACAAGACCGTCCTGCGAGAATGGGAAACCCTTGGGCTTATGGATGCGAAGAGGCGATGATGGCGGCTGGCTTGACCGCGAAGGAGACTCCTGGCGGTGGGGCGATGAGGTCCCAGGAAGAATAAGACTTCGTCGGTGTCGCCTCGTACTAGCGGCCCGGCGAAGGCCGCCAAACTCGCTGATCGGTGAGTCTGTTCTTGGGGGGTTGCGGGACGCAACTGACGACGACCTCATGCTTCCGTCGCTTTCACCACCCTCGCTTCCCAAGATCAGAGATTCCCTTCGTGAATTGCGGAAAGAATCCCGCAGGGAATTCCGCCGAGAGTTCCGTCGAGAGTCTCGAGCAGTCGCGGCAATGTTGAGTCCACCCATATTTGAAGTAGGAGTGGGACATTCATAGGGACTGTGGGACTGCATGCTTTCGATGAACGAGGTCGGCCGGGTTCGAGTCTCGCCATCCGAAATGCTGACGTTGTGTAAAGCCTCGGCTAATGCTGCGGGATCATTGAAAGAAGGGTCGAAAAAGGAGTCGTCTTGGGCAGGCTGGTAAGTGTCTTCTTCCTCTCCCGTCCCTTCTCCCTCGGTCGAGTCGCTCAGCCGGCCAGACGCGATGCGAGCGGCCTTTCTCAGGGCTTCGTCGATACAGTCTTGAACAAGAAGGGCAAACTCAACCCTGATACGTTCAGAGTACTCCAGAATCCGCCTGTGGCGGAAAACTGCCTCCACCTTTGCCTTGGCAGCTCTCTCGGTATCCGCACATAAAAGCGCGAGGCCTTGCTCCTGTTCGAGAGTATTGGTGCTCGGCGACTGCCACTGCATGACCTGGGAGATGCGAGATTCGGACTGGGGCGACTGAGTCCGAAGCTCCCCCGGCGCCTGAGATGAGGACTCTTTGATGACCGGGGTGCTTATCTCGAGCGCAGTGTCACACAAGTCCACCAAAAGCTCGACAATCCTCGCTTGTGGTCTTCGAACAGCGAAGGACCGGCCGCGAGAGTGGCCGAATCCCGAACGTTCACGAGATGTAGCAGATGATGTCGATGGTGAAGATTGACTCGATGGAGATGGCCCGATGGGAAGCCCCTTGTATTCGGAGGCCGGAAGAGCTGACACATCGCCGGTTAGGGACCGACTGCGCCGCACCTCGAGAGCATCCAGGACCTTGACAATGGAATGTCTATGGTCGGTCAGTCCCTCCTGGGCCATTTGGACGTCCATCTCTGCCCTGTGCTCCTGGAGGCAGAGCTCGGTGTGCTTCTCGTACCACCATGGAGGTATTTGGCGTTCGCATATACGACAAAGAGCAGGCGGAGGCGGTGGGTGGAGCTCGGGGTCGTCGACTCCGGATTCGGCGAGCTGGGTGAGATAGCCTGCCAGGACCTCGGCACCCGAGCCGAGAGAGTCGACAATGACAGCAGGTAGATCTATTTGAACCTCACGCGGGGCGGTCCATGGGCGGATCATCCACATAGTCTATCCAGTTGGAGGTTAGAAAAGGCAATTACTCGGGCATCTAGTGCTCTACTTACGTGACTTTCACCTCCAGAAGTACCATCGTACACCATGATCCCTTGTGCTTCCAAGTCTATGACCTGGGGTTCAGCACTTTCCACGCCATCCTGGACATTGTCGAGCGAGAGCAGCTTCGAGAGCGGACCCAGAGCCACAGCAAACCGCACCCTATGACTCCTAGTGTCATCCTTCTTCATTGACTCTACAACTTCGGGGAAAACACCCTTGTTGTCGCTGACGATGATGTCCGATAAGGGCTGCCCCTGGACTGACTCGGGTTGCGTTCCTATCACGTCCACCCATGAGGGGCTAACCCATTTGATCGTGCCGTCCAGATTCAAGTCAATAATGACGTTCAAGGTTTGTTCAACAATCTCCCGGAATTGGTCTCTTTCCTCTCTCATGTTTTCGCTCATTGTTCGTTGCATCGAGCTTGTCGATTCAGCTCGTCGTAAGGAGGAAACGGCAGCGGGCCGCATTTCGGGTTTACCGGGACCCGCTGATGAAGGTGAGTCCGCCATCGTGCAGGCTGCGTCGTATACGTCCGACGGACCGCGCGTTCGATGGGCTCAAGCCGAGCTGGTGTCAGGCCGGAGGGGCCTGGCTAGAGCTCAATTGGTAATCGTGAACGGCAAATGTCGAGGCGGGGCAGGTCGAGTATGAAGGGCGCAGGCGCCGATACTACAGGCGACAAGAAGCAGCTTGATGCATGACGAATCCGAGCCGACGAGATGTGTGTCGTTGCTCTCGCGAAGTCCCGATCTGACGGACACAGCCCAGAGGTCCGGGCCAGGGCCGGTGGTAGCCCACCAGTCGCGCGGACTGGCCAGCGTGCTGGGTTGGCCAGGCGCACTATCACAGCACTGGTATGGACGAGACTGGTGAAGATGGGGGAGCGCGGCCGTCGAAGTCGAAGGTGCTGTGTGTCGTCGAGGTTGGAGCCGCTGATGATGGGGAAATCAGACGTGTCGCGAGAAAAGAGCGGACAAAGAACGTGAAGAGGACGCGGGACCGCGAGAACCACGAGCCGTGATCGAGAACCTTACGTCCCTACGGCGACGTTTCAAACCGAGAAAAGCAGAGTTCAAAATTCATCAAAGACGACGAATGGGATAACAGCAGTCCCGAAAGTCTGCTGCGGCACTGCCGAGAAATGCCCAGCGAGCGCTTTGTCCGGCACTGACACGGCGTTCTATCGTCTGGCTCCGGGCGAGGATCAAGAGTCGAGGGTGAAATCGAACAGCGCGCCAGAGCCAAAAGGCATCGACGATCTGAAGGAATGAGAGTCAGTCGTGAATGGAAGGTACCGGTTTGCGGCCCCGGCGGGACTGGCTGGGAACCTGAGGCGTGTTTTCCCGCGACCTTAGTGTAATGCCTATGACTAACAGTTGAAAGTACTTGCCCGTAACAGCGCTTGCCGAAGTTCAGTAGCATCAATTGCAGGGTACTTGAAGTGAGACAATGCTCTGTGCCTGATGACTAGTCGCACTTTCATGGGGGGTCAAGTGGGCGGCGAAAAGCGGGGCCGTTTCCCCCAGGCCAATGAGAGGCGCTTGTTACTGCAAGGAGCGTGAGAATCCAACCGCGTTTGTGGGGTATTCACTCCAGGCTAACCCGCGTAAAGTGGTGGGTGCACCTTCCGGGGGTCCGTGAAAGCTTGAGAGAGGGCAAGTCGAGTGGAATGTACCTACCGGCAATGCTTCCATGCAGCATCATCCTTCCCTTCGCACGTTGCATGATAGAGGTCTCGACGGTGGGTGGGGTGGATGGATGGATGGACGTGTGAGCGGTCGAAAAAGTCGACCCATGTGCTCGCCCGAAGCGTGACAACTTCCAACGCATCTAGTTCTCTTATAGGACGAGCGTTCGTCTCATCCAAGCCGGAGATAAACGCCCAGAACCAACCACGTCCAGCCCTAAAACATGGAACAGAATGAGAATTGTCTTACTAGTATCCGTACAGAGTTTTTTTTCCTCTCTCTTTGCAGGAGAGTCGACAGCCCGTTCCGTCGTCGGCTGGTTGCAGGTTCCGCACGAGCCACGGGCACGAGGAGACTCGGCAGATATGCTCTGCGTCATACAGTGCCTTGTCCGTTTGTTTCCACCCTCATTCCTGAGGAGTTCATTACGAGAATGTATGCATCTATCCCGGAAATTTTGATGCATACTCTCGAGACCCTCGATTCCACCCTTCGTCCGGGAATCTGTGACAAACGCCTCTTAGCCACAGTCAAGTGACCCACAATTGCTTCTAGGACCTCCGTTGTATCACAGCTTAAACATCGACCGTACGATTTCCGGCGCTCCGTCCGACAGAGATACCCAACCGTGGTCTTCCACAGAAGTCTATGCCTTTCCGCATCTCCATCTTCACCGCTGCCGTTGCCGCACCATTAGCCTCCTCGACCACCTGCATAAGGGAGGGTAGCTAATCCAACGCCACAGTGCAGGACCCGGTGACCACCGTGTGTCTTCCTTACACTCTTTTGCCCCGCGTTCAGTGCTGTGGCTTTCTTTGCCTTCTTGGGGTATCGGGGCTCCACTCACACCGGCAGTTCTCCTGTACCTTTGACGGATACAATCAGATATCTCAAGTGGGCAGACGTTTCGTACTGTTCGCCGCGGGTCTCTGGGAGTCCATGGACCCAAATTAACTCTGTTGATGCTTATGCACCACTCTCTCAGACAGGGTTGTGGAATTCCAACGCAAGTTCAAAGACGGAATCTGGAATGCCCCGAAGAAGGGGCGCTGGAACACGGGTTAGATTTATGGAAGGCGCGGAATTCCATTTCCTACCTTCGAGCGGCTTGTCTCAAACCGTCTGATACCGCTGTCCGTGGAGCCCCGCTCGCCTTGCCGGCACCGTTGAAACATCGATCAGGGCCTGCGAGACCCTGTCGGCAGGCACTGTTCGAGCTGAGGAGACTCTGTGGCGAGTTGGTATGACGGTTGCTGCCTTCGAGGAAACGAGGTACATGTGCGCTCTCTCCCTCTTTCTCGGCTCACTACAATTCCATCGGGTCCTGCCAGTGGCTAGAATAGCTGCGTCGCCTCCTGCAGCCATCTTCACGCCCCACCAGTCGACGCCCGTCGATAATGGTGTTACCCTCCTTCGTCTCTGTCTCTCGCTCTTCTCGCGGCTCCTATCTGCGTCATCTTCCCATATTCGACTGCCGTATGACACTCTTCACTATGTGGACGTGAAGCATCCCAGTACCGCATGCTGGGCTTCTTATCAATTCCCATCCGACTCACATCTTCGGTCTCGGTACTTTGTGGTTGGAATGGCGCGAGGCGCATGCAATACCTCACATGAAGGTGGCTCACGCGGGTACGACCTACTACCCCCGGCTGGGCCCATATTTGCAGCGGCGGTTAACCTCAGCGAGTAGGTCTGCATCACTGGCGGACTTCGGAGACCTTTCCCATCCCACCGCGCGTACCGGAGCATCTGTGTCCCGCGCTACCTACCTCTACGATGTAGCAACCCGCCGGCACCCTGCCGACGCTCCGGCATCCCGTGATCGTACGTCCGTCGTGAAAGATTCGAGAAGCCGAGTCTGGATCTCAGTTGGGGGCCCCACGTTGATGTGCCTCTTTCGTCAGTCTCTCCACTCCCCGAAGCACAAGCCCCTCCCCCGCGTGCAACTCCCGAAGAAAGAGGTCCAATCGGTGGGCTGATGGCGGCAAGTGGCTACCGCTGGGTCTAATGGGATGCCCACCCGTTCCACGCGCACCATCCCGAAGGTCACTCGGTGTGGTGTCCGCTTGGGAGGCTAGTGCGTGCGCCATTGTGGATTACTAGGTGTGTTCCGCTCTCGGTGCTGCGCAGATTCCTGCTCGGGGGACATCTCGCATCAAGGACCGGTTGTTCGCCGGGCGGAGACTCCTGAGATGATTCCGATCCGTCCGTGAGATTTGTGGGGAGCCGGCCTCATTTGCCATCCGTCGCCGTGCCGTGCTCGTGTTCCCTTCGCGGGGCCACACCAACAGCTCACCGACCTGCGGGCCGCTCTCTTATTGGTAACTCAATACCGGGGTGGAAGACATGTCCATCCCTTGACTGTAATTCACGGCGGTTGAGGTTATGGTGATCCGCAGGGTCCCGTTGTAACCGGGCCCCTTGAGAACGCTACGGTCTGGCTCCGAGGCACTCATGGGCTCGTCATCAGAGAGGCTGGTGAACTTTCTGTCGAGGACTTTGGAACTATCCTCTTTAGCGACTTGGAACATGCAACATGGAGAACGGGTTCCTCCCCCATCGTAGTAGCTGTCCCCATATAAGCGCGGAAGTGGCTGATGTCACCCTCCCTTACGCTCGCAACAGGTCGCCTCCGTCATCCACACCGCACCCTCAACCGCTTCCCTCCCCTGCCGCAAAACCGGGTGCTACACTCCGGGAAAAAGGCATGTGATGGCCTTGGGTTTGCCGCCGCTCCGAGACAATGGTCGCCTCCCCCGTCTTTGAGGGATGGTCAGCGTCCATGAGAGGTCTTTGCCACTTGTCTCGCCCGATTAAGCTTCACTTTATTTTTTTGGGCCGAGGATAGTTCATCGCGGACAGCCTACAAGTCACGGAGAACATGCGGATTGCCCCTTTTCTACCTTGACAGGGCCCTAGCCGTTCGAGGATGTAACAGGATAAAGAACGACGGGGTGGGCCCCGGTGATACATCGCCACGGAAGCGCCTGTCCTCGCCAATGACGTGAAGTATGATGCCTTCGACTCGATAGAATCAGAACCTCGGGTCTCAAATCAGCCTAGGCATATCTAGACGCCGATGACACACTTCCAGGTCTCTTTGCCATATCCTATTGGTTACGCTGGGAGCAACATCGAGTCTCTAGTGCGACTATCTTGGGAAAACTTTTGCGCTGTTCACCTTTTCAGCCACGGTTAAGCAGTCGGGAGTGGTGACGTGGGACATGAGTGGATGAGCGTTGCATACAGGAGGCCAGGCCTCCTGGACATGAGGGGTGGGGATGCCCGGATAAGGGACTCCATCACCGCTCGCTTTAGGCTATGCTACTCGAAGTATACACACTCTGCGACTGTAGTTAACTATGCTCGGTATGGCATACTCCTGCTGCTCTACGCAACCAAGACCACACTTGGCGTGTCTAGCCCAGCTTACGAGGCTTGATGCCTAGTTTTCAACCCTTCGAGCCACTCCCCCTTCTCAATCCACGCCTTCTCCAGCCACTTTGCAAGCTCGTCGTCCTTCTCCGGGAGGTCCTCCATCGGGAACCGGCGAACGTGGGCGTAGAACTTGTAGCCGTATCTCTTCGTCAGTCCCGGGAGAGACACGCTGTCCCACTAGGTCGGCGCCTCGAAGAACTTGCCATTGTGCTGGTAGGCGATGGTGAGGTCGTATACGGCCTTGACATGGGGCGCGTGTCGGATGCGCTGCATGGTGGTGACGAACCCCTTGGTCCTCGGGTAGAGCAGGTGCATTGGCTGTGGGCGACCGTTCTCTTTGCACCAATGTGCCGATTTCTCGTACTTTTCTGGTGTAAAGCGGGTTGCCTCACTGAAACAGACGAGCCCTAGCAGTCCAGATTAGTCCGACAGTTTGGTGAGGGGATGGGTTGGGTATTCGAAAGAGCAACGCGACTTACACGTGGGCCACCGCCTTTCAACGACGCCATGGAACACCCGGTCCATCTCTGCCTTGTCCTTCTGCCACTGCCTCGACACCAGTGGCATTCCCAGGGCCCAGAACCCCCAGCCCAGAAGTGGCACCTATAACAGCTGGACCTTGGAGAAGTACCTTAGGCGCGAGAGCATTCCGGCGCGGATGGCCACCGCCTGGATCATATAAAAGTCGGACCAGCAGACGTGGTTCGACACGACGAGACCCGACTCGCCGGTGGGAATGGCGTCGCCCGAGACGGTGATCGCGGCCCCGTTGACGACCTCGAAGGTGCCCTGAATCCACCTCCACGCGAACGCAATACCCATGGATGCGAGTTCATAGGCAACGTCCGGGGCCACTGGCTTGAGGGCCAGAAGAAGGGTGAAAAAGGTGTCGCAGACGACGAGGCACATGAACCAGGGGACGATGACGAAGATGCCCCGGATATGGGTTAGAACTTTGTCGACCGGGATAGCCATTTTGTTTCGCCTTCAGGAGGGGATATTGATGGGCTTCCGGGACGTGGTTATGTGCCGTGACTAGACTAATCATCAATTGATGGAGTGGGCATATCGTCCTTGTTTCGTGTATGTGACACTTGGGCTAGCACTGCTGCTTCTCGTCTACAGGTCCACCCACCTTCCGGAACAAACCGTCACGGGAGGCGCAAGTGGAAAGCAACTTCCACCTTGTAGATCTTGATATCCCGAAATAACAGGAGTCGGGGAAGGCGCGACACGGCAAGGGTGTGGCAAAGTCATTAAAACCGAGATGGGCATTGGTCATCTCCAAGTTGAAGCCTTCTTCGAATCGCCTAGATACCGGTCTTTGCGTTGACGTTCTAAAGTCAATTATACTTGAGGCAGAATCATGCTGCTAATCTTCCGAGGACTAGATGCTGACTTATGGAGAAGACGCTAAATCCACGGTTGGGCTTCACGATTTGAGCTTACACCAGCATCCATGTTTTTAGCACCGGATACCGACGTTCGAGTATACCATCGTTATGTCTGTAAAAGAATGATAGGGGTTGCCTGGTCCTTTAAGACTTCCCCTTGTAATGCAATGCAGATCTTGCCAGAGCATCTGTTTGTGCAGGCTGCACCCATCCTCGTCCGCCTCGCTCTTTCCCGTTCTTGGTCGCGGCCCTTCTTAGCGCAGGCAGGGCCCGACTACGCCTTTCAGGTGGCGCCTGCCCTTGCACTTTCCTGCTTGTGAGTTTCAATAACTACTGGATGCCTCCTTCCGCGTTCGTCTGGCACGTGTTTTGGCCAAGCCAACTCTGTGCCGGCTTCCGAACACGGAGCGCGGATGTTGCGGACATGTTGGTCTAACTCCCAAGCAGCTGGGGAGTCCAGGATCAAGAGTCTTCGTTGATATCTTGATTCGGCGGCGCTCGAGTGCAAAAAAACCCCTTCGTTATCCAATATGAGATTATGAACATTGATGCTTGCTTTGGGATGATGGTGTTTTTATCGCGACAGTGATTCTGACACGTTGGATGGCTTTCCCGCCCATATTCCGGCTTTCTCCCGCTTACTTCTTCTGGAACTGCTAGGGTCTCGGAGATGACGAACATGATCTCTCAATTTATTGTCCACCTAGACTTCCTGGGGTAAAGATGTACTGGCGGTTATCCGGTTTGGCCGGGAGGTATGTAGATACTTACATCCACAAACGACGTCGTTGATTCATTCATACTGTGTTTCACATTGTCGTCGGGGCTTGGGCGCATCCGCCCACGGAGTTCGCCAGCCTGTAGAAGTACGTACTTGCATCTCTTCAGCGGCACCCATCGCGAACAGCCCTCATCCGTAAAAGTAACCCTGGTTACATGCATTCTGTGGGAGCCTCAGCCCCAGACCCTTGCGTCAGCAATCATCGGAGCTGACTGCGCGCGCCGAAGGTAAGGGTCTCTTCTTGGCCCGCCTCCCTGTCCCGTGATGAATTTAACGTCATAAAAGTCCGCGGTGCGATGATCGGCCTGTCCCTTTCGCGCCTCGGTCCTTGCCCCACCCCACTCGTGCGCTGATCGCCTTTCGTTCTAGCAACACGAACGCAGCCGGACCTCCTTGGAAGCAAACACGTTGCCGCCGACTGTACGATTGATCATCGGGCCGTGGTCCAACGCTCGCCGGGCGGACGCGCGCGAAATCCTTCGTGTCAATGGCGTCGTCAGGGCCGCCAGAATTCTTCAATGGCGGGCACCCAGCACAGGTCGCCCCACAGGGCGGGGCGACAAGCCAGCCCTTGGCCGAGGAAAGGGGCCCGCTGTCGTCTCTGAATATCGGTTTCATCAAGACGCTTAATGACAAGCGGAAAGCCAGAGGTATGGCGTCCTTTGCCTTTCCGAGTGAGCCGTGTACTGACTTCCTTCTCAGATGGAAAGACACCGAAGCGCCGCGGTCCCAAGCCGGACAGCAAGCCTGCCCTGACGAGACGGCAAGAGCTCAACCGGCAAGCCCAGCGGTACGGAGGACGCCCGGTGCCAGCCCTATTTGCAATTTGCGCGGACATGCCGTGTTGGTGCCTAGAATAGTGTCGAACTTGAGGCTGACTCAGTGGAACAGGACCCATCGAGAGAGGAAGGAGCTTTACATTAAGTCGCTCGAGGACGAGGTGCTAAGGCTAAAGGAATCTTTCACGCACGTGTCCCAGGACAAGGACAAACTGGCCGAAGAGAACAACCATCTCAAGGCCATACTTCGCCAGAATGGCATCCCCTACGGAGGCATGGGCGGGTCACCGGCCAGCGCGAGTCACGGCTACAACACGACCGGAAGCGTCTCGGGCACTAGCTACTTGCAAGGATCACATAGCGCCTCTACGCCGCCGCTGACTTCGCAGTCGCTCGCGTCGTCCATGTCACCAAATCTGCAGGTGCCGCTGAGCATCAACTCGAACCCGAGCCCTAGGACGTCACCTGCTGGACAGCAATTTCCGAGCCCACCAACACAGCGCCCGGAAAACGTTCATGGGATAGACACAGAGCAGACAGGAATCGATTTCGTTTTGACGTAAGATAACGACACCCCGGGAGCATCTAACCCGACGGATGTATTGAGACATCACCCGCTCCGCCTGTTAGCTCCATGTCATCTCTCGCGCCCGCCCATGCTCTCAAAGCTGAGTGTGGAGGCTTATTGGGAGGGTACAAGAGAGCGTCAGTATGATCCCGGCCGTGCTAACATACGTTGCATGAGCAGACTCGAGAAACCATGTATGGACCACTTATCGTTCCTCGTGGAGAGAGCGGCCACGGAGGAAGGCGGGCCCTGCGGCCATGCCCTCATGGCAACCTGTCCGCCTGATCCACCTGCCCAGATGTCGCCCACCGCCCCCTTTGGCTACACTTACACCAAAGGCGACGGTGACTGCGGACAGCGCACATGGGAGCTGAACAAGAGCGACCTTTCGAAGCTCATGGATCTTAGCAAGAAGCTAGACCTTGATGGAGAGATCACGCCCGTCATGGCGTGGGGCATGGTCATGGCGCACCCAAGGTTTACTGAGATGAGACCTGAAGATTTCGTCAGGCTGGCGGAGGATCTGAAGGGCAAGGTTCGTTGTTATGGGTAAGTAGAAGTTGCCGGATTTCAAGCCTGTGCGAAACCGATGGGACTTTTCTGCTAACTTTACTGCTTTCAAAAAGGTTCGGCGCTGTTATGGAGGAGTTTGAAGTGAGGGATTCTTTAGAAAACCTCTTGACGAGGAGGCCGGACACTACTGCTGCAATGGCATATTAGGCATATTATTCGACGTTTTACGACTTCATCTGGGATGTGGGGGATAGATGGGACTGGTTGGTATGTTCAGTGGTTTTCTGGGATGAGGTATGGCATGGGGAACGACACGGCTTTGTATAATAGTTTTGCTTGCAGAATGATGAAATTGCCATTCTCGACTCAAGTTCCCTCGAGAGACGAGTGCTCTAGGCTGGTATAAGCAACTTCTTGACCCTCACGGGAGATAGTCGAGGACTGGCAGACAATTGGTCTGTCCAACCTGATGAATCAGCAGTCCGAGCCGCCGGTGCTGATTCGCCACCCACGCTGGGAGTTGCTGCCCCACACAAACCTCACCCCGCCATTCACACGAATTTTCAATTTCGTCGATTTTATCAGCGTCGAGAACCCCTCGGAATCGGTACCATCTTCCCACCGCCTCCGCAACCCCAGCCGAAGAACGTGCGAAACCGGAGCTGCAACCCTTTCTCCTACCGACACACGGCTTGGAAATCCGAAAATGACGCTCAAGAGCCTCGTCGACATTGTCGACACCTGCCCGCCCGACGACGGTTGGGGCTGCGCCGTCACCAACGACATCACCCTCAACGGCGTCCCCTACGCCCCCTTCTCCAAGGGCGACAAGCTTGGCCGGGTAGCGGACTGGACTGATGGCAAGGACCGCGATGGAAGGGGCAGGAGCCAGTACAACAGGAACTTCCGTGGTAAGAGCTCTCATTACGACCGGTCCTAGCTCTCGCGCCTGGATATCACATTTACTAACGCCTTTTCCGTCGATAGAGCAACAAGTATACGGTTCCAACCATGCCGTTATTTTCAACGCCCCGCCCACCGAAGACGAGGGCAGCTTCTCCGTCGTCAGCAACGTCAGGGACACGGGCAAGACAAGGTACGGCAGGGGCGCCGTGTTCACTAGGGGCCGTGGCCAGCGCGGTGGCCGGGGAGACACGCGGGGCGCTCGTGGCGGGCAGCTCCAGCGGGGCGGCGGCCGCGGCGGGCAGTCGACCTACGACCGCGCCGGGCGGCCTACCGGCGGCGGCCGGGGTCGCCGCTTCGGGTGGAGGGACTACGACAAGCCTGCTCGCAATAGGGAAGCGAGCATTAGCGTCAAGGCCGACTGGGACCTTCTGGAGGAGATCGACTTCAGCAGGCTCGCGAAGCTCAACCTCGACGCCGCCGATGGCGAGGATGTGGATAGCTACGGTTTCCTCTACCCCTACGACCGGTCGTTCGACAAGCCTCCCGTCAAGGGCGCGGAAAAACGCCTCACTGCTCTCGACCGTGCTGCTTACAACGTTACCACCTCGTCCGATCCCGTCATCCAGGAGCTTGCTGAGAAGGACGCGGCTACCATCTTCGCCACCGACAGCGTCCTGGCGACGCTGATGTGCGCGACGCGCTCCGTGTACCCCTGGGATATCATCATCCTCCGCCAGGGCGACAAGATCTTCCTGGACAAGCGCGACAACGCCGCGCTAGACATGGTCAGCGTCAACGAGAACGCCGCAGACGCTCCCATGGATGCCTCCGAGGGCAACAAGGACATCATCAACCAGCCCGGGCCGCTCGCCGAGGAGGCCACATACATCAACCACAACTTCCCCAACCAGGTCGTCACCGAGAGCGAGGCCAACAAGCACCAGATGCCCAACGCGAACCCCTTCTACAACGCGTCCGAGGACACCGACCCGCCCGCCAGCAAGGTGTACAAGTACAGGAAGTTCGACCTGTCGACGAGCGAGGACAAGCCCGTGTCTCTCGTCGTCCGGACGGAGCTCGACGCGGTGCAGAAGAACGCCACCACCGGGACCGAGCAGTACATGACGCTCAACGCGCTCAACGAATTCGACAGCAAGGCTGCCGGCAGCGGCGGCGCGCTCGACTGGAGGACCAAGCTCGTCAGCCACCGGGGTGCCGTGGTCGCGACGGAGATGAAGAACAACAGCTGCAAGCTCGCCAAGTGGACGACGCAGAGCATCCTCGCCAAGGCCGACATCATGAAGCTCGGGTAAGTCCGGTATCTAATCCCTTTTTTTTATTTTCGGAAAGCTAACAGTAAACCTCTAGCTTCGTTTCGAGGGTCAACCCTCGCGCCAACGACAAGCACGTCATCCTCGGCGTCGTGGGCTGGAAGCCCGTCGACTTCGCCAGGCAGATGAACCTGTCCCTCTCCAACGGCTGGGGCATCGTCCGCACTATCGCCGACATGGTCCTCCAGCAGGAGGGCACCAAGTTCATCATCGTCAAGGACCCCAACAAACCCATCCTCCGCCTGTACAACGTTCCGGCTGGCAGCTTCGAGGACGACGACGAGGAGGAGGAGGCTGCGGAGTAAGCTCCCCGGCAGTCAAGGTGTTGATGCATTTCATGGTTTCAATCTTGGTTGGCTCTTGTTCTTGCTTTTGGTATTCATTCTAAAATGAAATGATGATGGGAAATCGGGGACGGGGTAGTTGACGGGGGATCTCTCATTGTAATGTTAGGATCGGGAGTCGGGTTGGCTCTCTTTAGATGATGGAAATGGAATAGCGCCAGAGGCGCCTATCCTCGATGCCCTTCCTGCATAGTCACTAAGTTCGAGTCGAGGACTCGGGAGGTGAGGATACATTGTACATGCGGTTGAGGCGGTGTCATTTGTATTTCATCTACCCCGTCGTGTTAAAAAAAAAACAAACCTGAACCCAAAACGCCATGCAAAGTAAACCTAGTCCAACTTTTTTGTCTCCGTCATCAAGGTGCTCCCAATCATGATTCCCTACACTCATAACCGCAGATCAAGGCCCATACATGCATCATCGCCTAAGAATCAGAACCTCTCCTTCATCCGCGCAGAGACAGCCCGCAGGTTGTTGTACACCTTGCCGGGCTGCTTGCCCAGGATGAGGTTGCACACTGAGGCGCGGGCGATCTGGACGTTCTTGTAGCCTCCGAGGATGTGGATCTGTAGGGCGTTAGCGGGCCGTCGTTGGTAGATGGGCAGGGGGCCGTCGTACCTTGGTGTCGGCGAGGACAATACGGGTCCTCGTCGCGTTCTCGATGGCGAACTTCGTCTTGCCGTCCTTGCCCTGCTTTGAGTTAGAGGCATGTCTAGGGTATAGTCGGAGAGGAGACGTACAGCAATACGGCCGATGGCACGAGCAAGATGGTCGCCCTCTGCAGAACGTTAGCAAGACTGCAACTTGCCAAGAGAATGGAGATCATGGACTTACGCAGAGTCTTGACATCTTTGACCTCAAAGGTTTCTACCCAATCAAGAAGTCAGCCCAACTCCACCGATATCCAACAACGCAGTCCACCATACCGATATAAAGATCATCGAGCCTCAGAAGCGCAATGGCGTCGTCAACGTCAAAGCCGCACACAAACGCGGTGAGGAAGTCGACGCCGCGCTGGATAGACTCGGGATCCGTCGTGTGCCTGCTCGTCCGCAGCTCGACGGCCTTGCGCTTCACGTTCATACGCACCTGGAGCTTCAGGTGCTCCACGAGCGGGGGGTAGATGCGGGGCCACTGGGCCTTGAGGGGCGTCATGCGGTGAGGCGGGATGCGGACCTGGCGGGTCTGCACGCGGGCTGCGGCGGCCTGGGTTCTCCTTGTTAGGCGGGTGTTCGCTTCAAGCTTGTAGGCGGGTGAAGGGGGGGCGGGTTGCACGCACGAGGTCTTGCGCCGGGGCGAACTTTGGGCGGCCCTCCTCGTCGACGACGTCTTCGGGCGTCGGGGCCTCGGCGTCGACGGCCATGGGTTCTAGGGGGAGTGCGGCGGAGGTGTCGAGGAGGATGGGTTCATCGATGGAGGCGTCGGGGACGGCGACGTCGGCGGCGGGCGGCGCGTCCTGCTCGCGCTTTAGTGCTGTCGGGGCGGGCATGGCTGTGATGGGTCTCCGTCCGGGTATCGTCCTAGCCTTCGACCAAGATTGCTGGCTTTTGCTTGCTTGTCGGGAGAATCGCGAGTGTAGGTGGTGTTGCGGCGGGAGTGGATTTTACGCTTTGGGGAATTTGGCGGTCGGGAAATCTGCCCCTCAATATCGAGCAAAATTTCTGGATGATTTTGTTCGGTGGGCACTGGGTGAGCGGGCAATTTTTCAGTGGGGACGACCTGCCGCCGCTAGTGGGCGCCCCCGGCCTGCCACGCGTGTTAGCCTTTTGCCTGTGCCTTGTACATCTCGCTGAGTCATCCCGCCGCCAGCCTATCGAATCCGAGGAACGCTCTCTGGGCGGGCGGCAGAATTTCGTGCACCTGTCGGAGTAACAATTTCATCATGAGTGTGTCTCGGTCTTGTTTTCCTCGCTCAGAAGCCTATTGACATCGCCATCGCAGCCGACATTTCACCTATTCAGCGCCCCGGACCCGAAACCCTGCGCCACCCGCCCCGAGCGTGGATTGCCGTCGTCGTCTGCTCCTCCGCGACATCATGTTGGTCCACCATGCCTAGGGGTACCTTCCCAGTCCTCGCGCGCCGAGCTTCACCAGCGTCGCGAATCCTCCCGCGAGGTCCTCACAACTGCCTGCAGGCTGCTACTGCACCTGCACCCCAGCCATGGCTCGTCCGACATTCGGCACGGAGTAGTCTCACTGGTGTCATCCCCGCCCGACTTGCGCATAGCTCGGCTCGTCCGCTTATACTTAGCTCCGTCCAGCGCGATGCTGGGCAAGGATGGCTTAAGAGGCCCAATGCCGGGTTCTCCGGGACAACATACGGAGCAGGGCAGCGCTCCATCGCCTCCTTTCCGCCCGCGTCATCAATCCTGTCGCGGTCGTGCGGGGCATCACATCCCGGCCACGCCTGTCAGTGGAACGCCCATGTCGACCGGCGGACACAAGCAGTCGGGATAAGGAGAGCGCACGGAAGCGCGAAGGCCCCCGGTCCGCCACAGAAGCCAAATGATGAGAAGCCCAACACGACCCCTGAGAAAGGGGAGTTGGGCCAGCAACCGAATCCTACTACCCCGGACAACGAGTCGATCGCTTCCTCCGTGTCAAAGTATTTCCATATACCGCACATACCACACCGCCCGACAAAAGAGGAGCTCCTCGCCGCTGCCAATGGGTTCTTCGAGAGACTTAAGGTCCGGTTCAAATGGACATCCATTCGGAGCATGCGGCCGTGGAACGCGGACGAGTGGGGCGCTTTTGTGTCGTGGTTTATACTCAGCCATCTAGTCTGGATCTTGGTCGGCACGACGACATTCTTCTCGCTCTTGATCTTCTCAATAAACACCGTCTTCGCGCAGGGTTCGTTGCTCCTATGCCACTCTGTCCTGATTTTTTTTTCCTGATGCTAACATTGTCTCAGAAACCCTGGCTCAATGGATTGGCGACTACTTGACGAAGTCGGCAGGCATAACGGTTGTGTTCGAGTCCGCCATCGTCCCCAAGTGGAAAGACGGCGTGATTGCTCTCCGAAAGGTTCACGTGTCACGCCGGCCCGGCCAAGTCCAGTCTTCGGTCAGCAAGGGCTCGTCCGTTGCTCCCGTGGCGATTTCTGACGAGGAGGATACTGGGCATGTGGAGGATGACGGGAACTACACGCAGTTCGACATCACGATACAAAATGTCAACGTCACGCTATCCTTCCTCAAGTGGTGGAACGGTAAGGGTCTCCTGAAGGACGTCGAAATTAAGGGGATTCGCGGAGAGGTAGACCGGAGGTCCGTTGTCTGGCTAGACGATGGGAGAGACCCGCTTTCGTATCGTCACGAACACGTGCCCGGCGATTTTGAAGTCGACTACTTCAAACTCGACGATCTCCGTGTCACGGTTCGCCAGCCTGAAGGCTTCCGGCCGTTCGAGGCGTGTATCTACTCGTGCGAGCTACCTCAGCTGCGTAAGCAGTGGCTGTTCTACGACATACTTTCGGCAAACAACATGTCGGGCTCGTATGACGGCTCTCTCTTCACCATCCACACCCCACTAGTCGATAACACACTAGGAAGCGAGGGCCCGGACACGTTTGGGAGTCCGCAGGCGTGGAAAAAGTCCACGCGTCTGCGGATCGATAACCTAAACATCGACCACCTCAACAGAGGTGTCGATGGTCCCTTCGGGTGGATATACGAGGGTAGGGTGGACATAATGGCAGACGTCCTGTTACCCGTGGAAGAGGAGGAGGGTCTCGGGAAGGTAGTATCCGATGTCTACGACCAGCTCGACGACCTCGTAACCTCCAACCGGCTGCGCCTCCTCCGCAGCGGCGGCGAGGAGGAGCTCCCCAACAGCAGCCACGCCACGCCGGGAACCCACATCCCTCAGGAGCTTATACCCGAAGGGGACTCAATGCAGGGCCCGCACCCAGACCAGGAGCGTCGCTACCTTGTCTTCGACTTGCGCATCCGGCTCAACGACGTCAAGGCGGCGGTCCCCCTCCTCACCAACGACATATCCTACATCAACCAGGCGCTCGTGCGCCCCATCGTCGCCTACATCAACTCACGGCGCACTTACATTCCTGTGACGTGCCGCTTCGCTAAGCGGCGCTCCGACTTTGACGGCAGCTGGTCCGTCTTTGACTCGGGTCTCATGGACGACCTCTCGGCCGAGACGTACTCTGCTTTCGCGCACAACGTCGAGGATCAGCGGAACCGCGTGCGGAGGCTGAAGAAGGTTGGTGGCTGGACGCTCTCGCTGCTCATACACGCCGTGTTTGGGGGCTTGGCGGGCGCGTTTGCGTAGAACTCTACTCTTGGTGGGAGGAGGAGGCTTTTTTTTTTTCTTTTTCCACTCATTCCTCCCAGATGTACGACGCATTTGTGGAAATGACTGTTCGATTAACTGTACGAGATGGGGGAGAGGGACTTTGGTGGCTTTGATATTGCCGATACGAAGGCATGTATAGGCGTTTTGGCATGAGGATGGGGGAAAAAATGGGTTTCTTTTTGCTTTTCCTTTGGGCTTAGACGCGGTAATTAATCGATACCCGGTGTTACATATATCCACTCAATCAGCCTTGTCCCGCTGAAAGGCCGGGAGCGAGGTGGAAATCAGGATGGAAGAAGCTGTGTTGCGGTTGGGGAGCCCGTCGAAGGGCCCAATGTCTTGGGCTCTCAGTTGAGAATGAACCGTCCGGGCAATGGCCTTGCTTCCGATATGACCAGCGGCATAAAATGGACCCAGTTATATGGAATATCTACCAGGAGATCAGGGTCAGCACATCTGCCTCGAATCACCATGGAAGCACCTCGAGGACACCCACGACATCTTCTTCCTGACAATACGCATAACGTCTCATTTCTCCATAAACTGTTTCATCTTTACACATCAAAAAAATATAGCAACAACAGTACACTAATAAATAAGACATCAACAACCCAAGGTGCCAATCTCCCCAGAGAAGTCCCAACGCGAAAAAGAAACCGGCTCGCTCGCTTCAAAACATCCCAGAAAAGGGGGTATCATCAACTCCCAGTCAGTTTCCTCCACCAGCTACTCCTAGGCGTCGCGTCCATAAACATAGAGTTCCGCCTGCTCCCTCTCCGCTCGTCGCTCCCATCCGAGGGCTCCCTGCCCCTCGGTCTCCGCCGCCGATCGTCCCCGTCATCGCCCCTGTACCTCTTCCGCGGGTCGTCATCTTCAGTCTGGTGCTCCATCGCATCGCTGTCCGGCGGGGGTGGGGCGTCGGAGTGGTCCTTTACCCACGATGATGTCCCGGAGTAGGGCCACGTTGAGCCCTTGGACAGCTTCCTGTTCTCCCGGTACACGCGTTCGTCACCAGATGGCTCGGCCCGACGATGGCTCCTCCGAGGAGGGAGTTCCTCTTCCTCCTCCCTGGGCCTTCTCTCACGCCTCGCCTCCCGCCGCCGCCTCCTCTCCTCATCCTCGGACATACCCCCCGTGTACGACCGGTGCCTCCTCCTCCGATCATCCGACCCCGCCGCGGACTCACGCTCACGGCGCATCCGCCGGCGCTCAGCCCTCCTCGCCTCATCTTCCTCCGCCGCACGGCGCTCAGCCTCCTCGCGTTCCCGCGCTGCACGCCTAGCTGCACGCCGCGCCTCTCGCTCCTCTTGCCGCTGCATCTCCGCCTCTTTTTCCTGGCGACGCCGTCTCTCGCGCCTAGCCGCGTCCTTGGCGCGGCGCGCTTCGTCGGCGGCGCGCTCGCGGTCTACGGCCTCTCGGTCCGCGCGGCGAGACCGCCGTGCTAATCGCCTATCCTCAGCGTCCGTCATCGGGACGTCTCCGTCAATGTCTTTGGCGTGCCGGGGCCGTCCTTCATCGTCGGTGGGGTACCCGCTGCGACGGCGCTCTGGGCGCTCCGGACGCTCCAGCCTCCCGTATCTGTCCGGCCTCTCCGACCGTTCCATTCTGTCCGGTCTGTCGGAGCGCTCCTGCTTGGGAGTTCGAATGCTGTTGAAGAGACCCGAGATCTTGTTCTTTGTCGAGTTGGATCGCTTCATCGGATACGCATCGGGTGTGTGCGGACTCGCCATCGCAAAGTCATCGTCCCGATACGCCTGGAGTGTGTTAGGTTGCGGTCTCCCCAGCTCCTCTAGGGATATAGATCACTTACCCTCGACCGACGTGATGGCCTCTCCGGGGTCTGAGAGTCAACACCCAGGAACCTAGCCGCCTTGGATGGCATCGCAGCCTCGGGCGGAGGAGACGCAAGGCCGTTCGTCATGTCGACGGATTGACGCCGCGACGACCTGCCACCCAGATGTCTCTTTTCGCGCATAGAGCTCGACCGTGTGATCGGCGGCGTGCTGAAGAGCCCATTGGTACGCGACCGCCCAGGCGTCTTGGCCTCACGATCGCGCTCGCGCTCGGCTTTGTCCGATCCAGACTCCCTGGATGACTTCTCCTCCTTATCCCCCGCGGGCGGCCTAGCCCGTACCCGCTCCCGCTCCCGCTCCTTCTCCCGCTCAGCCCTAGACCTACGAGACTTCCTTTCTTCCTTCTTGGGGTCGCCCATGGACCGCGCGCCCCAGGACGAGCCCTCGCGACTTATCTTCGGCCGCTCCTTCTTACCCTTGGAATCAGACGGTGGGGTCAGTGGGGCGTCGGGAGCAGCCGGCGGCGGGGGCGGGGCTGGCGGCGCGGCAGCCGCCTTCGACTTCTTCGACTTTTTGGGTTTCGCGCCCTTGTCGTCGACGTCCACGATTTCGTTCTCGTCGAGCTCTTCAGGCGAGGGACTCTCGACTACCTCCCTCTCCCTGCGCGACTTCTTCTTCTTCTTCTTCTTCTCCGTGGGCGGTTCGGGAACGGGTGGGGGCGGCGGAGGCGGCGCTGGCGCGTCAAAGAACTCGTCAACTTCGGCCTCGTCGTCTTCAAAATCACCAGGAGGCTTCCGCGACTTTCTCGAGCTTCGAGGCGACGACGGGTCAGCATCCTCGTCATTGGTAACTTCCAAAGACAAAGTGAGTCAGCAATGTAATCTTGGTAATTTTCCCATATAGGCGATCCAACCTTACTACCCCGGTCCGGGGTAGTAAGCTGGGGAAAGCTGGGACTTACCTTTGTGTTTCTTGGCGCCCCAGAAGTCAAATGGGTCCGTGGTCGCAGGCGGCGGGGGCGGAGGCGCAGGTTTAGGGGCCTCATCCTCAGCGAGAAGCTCGTCGATTTGCTCGGGCGTGAGATCCACGTTCTCGAGGCCGTCTTCCTCCTTTAGAGTTTCTTCCTCCTTCGGCGCTTCCTCCTCCTCCTTTGGGACATCCTCCTCCTTTGCCTTGCTCTTGCTCTTACTCTTCTTGTCCTTTTTTGACTTCTTTTTTGAAGAAGCAGCTTCTTCTGCTTCGCGAGCGGCCTGTTCCTCGGCTTGCTTGGCAGCCGCCTCCTCCTCAGCTCGTCGCGCAGCCTCCTCCTCGGCCAATCGCGCTGCCTCCACTTCCGCTTCCGCTTGCGCGGCCTCTTCGGCCTCCTTTGCGGCTTGCTCTTCGGCTTCCTTCGCCGCCTGCTCTTCGGCCGCCTGAGCGCCATCCTCCGCCTCCTTGGCGGCGGCTTCCTCCGCGCGCCTCTTGGCATTCTGCGTAAGAATGTTAAACCTTTCCTGGTCTCGTCGAAGGAGCTTCTTGCGGCCCTTCTTAGCAGTCAGTGCGGCGAGCTCCTCCTCCTCGGCGGCAATCTCAGCGTTGATGCGCTCCTCTTCCTCGAGGCGGGCCTGCTCCTCGGCCTCTGCGGCTTCCTTGGCGGCTTGCTCCTCGGCTTCCTTGGCCGCCTGTTCTTCGGCCTCCCGCGCGGCAGCCTCCTCTGCCTCTTGTGCGGCCTGCTCCGCTTCCCGCGCGGCGGCCTCTTCCGCCTCCTGTTTTGCTTGTGCCTTCTCCGCCCTTCTCCTTTCCTTCTCCTTTTCCTTCTCGAGTTTTTCGAGCTCCTTCTTGCTCAACTTGGGCTCCTTCTCCTTCTCCTTCTCCTTGTCCTTCGATTTAGACTTTTTCTCTTTGTCTTTGTCTTTGTCCTTGTCCTTAGATTTAGATTTCGTCAAAGTCGGCTCGAAGGGTCCCGCTTCCGACATGTCCATCGTAGGCGGGGTAGGCGCGCGGGGCGGCGCCTCCTCGACAGCATCCTTCTTGGACTTGGACTTCTTGGACTTTTTCGTAGAAACGCCCCAGTCATCGTCTATCGGGTCCGGCGCGGGATCGTCCAGAACCTCGATTGACCCATCCTTGTTTTTGTCCTTCTTCTTCTTCTTCTTGGACGAGGTCTCTTCCATGGCGTCCGCCCAAGGGTCATCGTCGATGCCGGGAGGATCAGGGGCCGGGGGAGGAGGGTCGGGAACCGCTGGTGGCGGGTCGTCGTCCAAGGACAGTAGCTCCTTCTTTTTCTTCTTGTCCTTCTTCGAGACGCCCCAGAAGTCGAACGGATCCGCAGGCGCAGGCTTCGTGTTCGTCGTGAGGGCAACTACCTCGGCCTCGTCGGGGTCAAGGTCGCCCTTCGACTCGAGCGTATCCCAGAAGGCGTCGTCCTCAGTCTTGCCCTTAGACTTCTTCTTCTTGTCCTTCTCGGAGCTCTCCCAGATATCCACTTCTTCGGCCGGCGGCTCCTCCGCCGGATCTGGTTCCGGGGCTGGGTCGTCCCAAAACGAGCTCTTCTTCTTCTTGTCCTTTTTAGACTTGTCCTTTGAAGGCTCGGGGTCGGGTTCTGTAATTCCCCAGATAGAAGTCTTTTTCTTCTTTTTCTCCTTTGATTCCTCGTCCTTCGAAGGTTCGGGCTCGGGATCAGGTTCAATTTCTCCCAAGATAGAGGCCTTCTTTTTCTTCTTGTCCTTCTTCGAAGTAGAAGTGCCCCAAATGTCCAATTTCTCCGGTTCTGGCTCGAGTTCCGGCTCCGGCTCCGGCTCCGGCTCTGGTAGAACCTCGGGTTCCGGTTCGGGGTCATCCCAAACCGAAGCCTTCTTCTTTTTCTTCTTGTCTTTCTTAGACGTGGACGCAGCGAGCAACGCGGCCGCCTCCTCCTCCTCCTCCTCTTTCTTCTTAGCCTCCTCTTCTTCTAGCCGCTTCCGCTCTGCCTCTTCCTCTTCCTCTTTGCGTAGTCTCTCGGCATCCTCTTCCTCTTTCTTCCTCTTCTCTTCCTCCTCCTTAGTGGCGTCGAGGTCGTCCCAGATAGAAGCCTTCTTCTTCTTTTTCTTATCCTTCTTTGAGGAGGCCGTGGGTAACAGCGCTGCCGCCGCTTCCTCTTCCTTCTTCTTCCTTTCCGCTTCCTGCTCCTCCTCTACCCTCTTCCTCTCCGCCTCTTCTTCTTCCTCTATCCTTTTCCTCTCAGCTTCTTCCTCCTCTTCCTTCTTCTTCCTCTCGGCCTCCTCCTCTTCCTCCTTCTTTTTCTTCTCCTCCTCTTCCTTCTTCTTCCTCTCGGCCTCCTCCTCTTCCTCCTTCCTCTTCTTCTCCACCTCTTCCTTCGCGTTAAGGTCGTCCCAAATTGAAGCCTTCTTCTTCTTTTTCTTATCCTTCTTTGAGGAGGTCGTAGTAAATAGAGCAGCGGCCGCTTCCTCCTCCTTCTTCTTCTTTTCCTCCTCTTCCTTTCGCTTCTCCTCCTCTTCCCTTTGCTTCTCCTCCTCTTCCCTTTGCTTCTCCTCCTCTTCCTTTCGCTTCTCCTCCTCTTCCTCTAACCGCTTCCTCTCCGCCTCTGCCTCCTCCTCCTTCTTCTTCTTCTCTTCCTCCTCCTTCTTACTGTCCTCCTCAGTTGCAAGGTCATCCCAAATTGAGGGCTTCTTCTTCTTCTTTTTGTCCTTCTTAGAAGTCGAAGTAGTCGCCGCCGCCGCCTTAGCAGCCTCCTCTTCCTCCTTTTTCTTAGCCTCCTCCTCCTCCTCCTCAAGCCGCTTCTTCTCCGCCTCTTCCTCCTCTTGTCTTCGCTTCTCTTTCTCCTCTTCCTCCTTCTTCTTCTTTTCCGCCTCCGCATCCACCTCGGGCTCGAGGTCGTCCCATATCGATGCCTTCTTCTTCTTCTTCTTCTTCGTACTCGTCCCCCAGGGGTCGTCCACCACCTTTGCGGGTTCCGGCTCCGGTTCGGGGTCTATTAGCTTACCTGACTTGCTCTTCTTTTTTGAGGATACCCCCCATATGCCATCCTTTTCCTCGCTCGGCTCGGGATCTGGGTCTGGTCTGGGTTTCAGCTATGGCACTTAAAGTCCGGGCGAGGGGCACGCTTACCTTTCTTCTTGTCTTTCGAAGTATCCCAGATCCCCCACTCGTCGTCCTTGGACTGCTCAGGCTCAGGGTCAGCAGTCGGCGCGTCCGGCGCCCCAAAATCGTCCAAGAAGCTCGACTTCTTCTTCTTATCCTTCTTGGAACCCGCAGCGGTGAAATCAGCCCAAGAATCTCCGTCGTCCTTGGGCGTGTCGTCGCCGAAACCAAACGAGAGAGACGTCTTGTCCTTCTTCGACTTTGACCCCCAGGGGTTGTCATCTTCCTTGGCGTCACCCCCTCCATTCTTGTCCTTCGACTTGCCGCCCCAGCCCCATCCGCCGGTATTCCAACTAGAGCCCCAGGCCCCAAAGGTGGACTTGCTGGCGGGTGGCGGCGCATCTAGTCCGAGGCCATCGTCGCCTAGCTTTACATCCTGGAACGAGCCCCCAAAGTCGTCCGCTGGTACGTCGGGAAGGAAAGAACCGCTCGCTGCCTCCTCGCCGTCTTTCTTCCCCTTCTTCTTCGATTTGCCGGGCGAGAGCCAGTCATCGTCCGGCTGCGGATCATCCTCCTTCTTATTCTTATCTCCATTGCCGTCGTCTCCGCCATCTCCGCCACCTCCCGAAGCCCCACCCGCATCACCTCCATTAGCATCGCCGCCACCGGCGTCTCCGCCGTTACCAGAGTCGTCCTTCTTATCACCATTGTCGGCTGGCGGTGGCTTCGGCGCCGGAGCGGCAGCCCCCTTCCTCTTCTTCTTTGCCGCCTGTCGGAAGCCATGCTGAGAATCCCAGTCGACGATGAAGCTCATGGACGGATCAGCAAGTATGGACGAGGGCTGGCGCCGGTTCTCCGGTGTGCGTGAAGGGTGTGGTAGCTCGGGAGCTGAATCGTGGGGAGGTCGGTCTCGTTGTGCGAGGGCGCCGGCACCGGTGGGGTCCACAACTAAGACCGTTTCGCTTTCGGGATCGGGATCGGGGGTATGTTGGGGCCGGGCGCAGGGCGGTTTCGGAGAGGAGAGGGGTCGTATGCGACGGCCGGAGGGCACTTTCAGGTCGGATCGGTTACGAGACAGCTGCGGGGATGCACATTAGCCAATGGTCGCTGCGCGAAGCGGCAAACGAGGGTGCAAAGCCCGGGTGGCGGGACGGCATCTCCAGATGCAGCCCCGCCTCTGAGCTCCGACCGAGCCCCTCAGGCGCAGCGGAGCTGCTAGCACCCTGCCAGGTCGGGGCTGCAGGCCACGACGGCACCCATGCGGAGAAAGCGAATAGCGGCACTGGCCAGCCGCAGCAGAAGCATGGCTCTGGCACTGCTAGGAACCCTGGGCGCCCTGGCGGTAGCCGTGGGAGCGCAGCGCAGCCGCACGCTGTGCACCGCGCCACACGCACGCCCAACCAGATTGGCCGCGCATCATCCAAGTACAAGCCAGCATCCAGTAAGAAGGCGCTTTCCCCGCGACGACGAAAATTTTTGTATCTGGAAAAGCAAACAAGAAAGACCCGGGGAGGCGCGACGAGCGGAAGGAGCTGGGAGCTAAGCTTCGGGGTTGGGAAAGAGCAAGCAAGCAGTCGGGGAAGCGCCACTGTTCGCGCCGCGACCCCGCTGGAAAACGCCATGAGCTACATATACAGCAGGAAACGCGGCCATACCTCTAGACGAGACCGAATTTGGACCCAACACCGGGCGATAGCATCCAAACGGGATTGTAGATCCTCCCCATCACCTAGCCCAGTCGCCGAGCACCGGGCCGGTCGCGGGGCATACCGCCAGCTCCCCGCGGGCGCCAAAACCGCAGCCGAGGCCATGTTGTAAGTTTTGAGCTCGTACGCTGCTGAGGAATGGGTGAGAAGATCATGGGGGGAGGCGGAAGAGGGCGCGAAGGCGTGGAGGACAGTTTATCGCTTGCGGTTCGAGGTTCGACAGGTATGAGACCAAGAAGTCCAGGAGTTGGCCTCCTGTTTCCTGGTCCGAATCGACTCTCTGGGAAGCGCAGGCAAACGAACAGTAAACGTATGAGAACGCGAAAGATCAACCCTCAACGCCGCCAAAAACACGGTTCACGCGCTGGGGTTAAGACCTGAACGAAGGACTGAGCGGGAATACTGAGATATTCCCCGGAGACGCCCCCCTCGAGAGTAGTCACCACAGGTACAGTCTTTCGCAGGAAAGGTTCGCGTCGTCGGTGCTTGGTTGGCGAGGTGTAAGTGTGAAGGAGAGAAAAAGATTCCAGACGCGGTCCCACTGTACGGAAGTACTGTATGGGGCCCTTGCTCGTCCCTCCGGGCGATGAACCCCCGCAGCGCAGAAGTGCTGGCGGGCGGCTTATTTGGGTCGGTGCAGGGTGACGAGATGGATGCTATCCGGACGCCGGGGGGTGAGTTAGCGGGGATGGGGGTGTGGACGTGGATCTGGATCTGGATTTTGGGACCACCGTCGACCTCACGATTGGCGTCCCGGGATTTGACTCAGTGTCTTGCTTCCTTCATCCCATCACTCAATACGGAGTAGTTAGTTGTACATTGTGCTTCTCACTTACACTCAGCTTTAAGACAGCCGGGCCAAGCTCACGCCACTACACTTTCCCCCCCGAATCAAAACGTCGTAAGCACATATGTCGCGTGGGCGTCGCAGGCTCCGACCTGGATAGGCCGATGGCATTTCTCGAGTAACACAACTGGACATCAACGCCCCAACAAGGGATTGACGAATCCTTGTCTTAAACCTTTCTCGGACCTGAAGCAGGAATTCCGACGGATCAATTACATCAAGGGGAAACGAGGGAAGTTCCTAGAGGAGATCGGGTTCGGGGCCAATTGATGCGTCGAGCTGGAACAAACCGACACGAGGGGCAGCGCTGAACTTGGCGCCCTGGCCATCTCCGCGTTCCCTCTGGTCCTCTCGCCGCCCCTATCCCATCGCCGATGAGAATGGAATGCGACGAGTTACATTTTCTCCAATACCCACGATTCTAAGCGGAGGTCGCTGGGTTTCGAGTCGTGCCTTAAAAAACGACAATGTCCACGACGCGCCGCTATCAGCCGTGGACTGAGCAATGACATCTAAAGCGACTGATCGCCGTCCCACTTTGGGTCAATGTGTTGACCTGCAGGCTGCAGCTGCCTCCGCGGGAAAAGGAAGGAGTGACGGACGGGAGGGCGTGTCACGATGGGGACGCGGGTGGGTTGCAGCTTCCCTCCGCAGCGGGTGACGGCGGTGATCTCCATGTAAGTGAGAGGGGGTACAGCGTACATGTGGTTCTACGGCCGCCCGGAAAGTGTCTTAAATCACCGATTATGTGAGGAGGAAGGCGACCTGGAGAAGCTCCGCCAAAAAAAGGAGATGCTAGTCTCGTCCCGGTAATATATTTATTTCACACCGTTCGGGACAGTTTGGACATGATGCTTCTCTTGCACTGTTGATGCCTGCTGTATCGTACAATACAAGATCCAAACATTCATATGATCACTCATCCAATCTCATGGATGTACCCGATACGTTCCAAGTTCTCCGACACAATCCATGCCGTTGTCCCCGCCATATTTCCCGTGATGGATGGCGAAGCGGGCCTAGGATTGGAGAGAATCTTGACGACCCCGCCACACGGCACACCCCCTGACCATTGCTGGATGTCTCTCATGATGGTCATGGGCCGGTCGGCCAGCGGGAAACTGCATCAGCCCAGAGTCCCCGCAATGCCTCCAGCCAAGACGACTGGACCTGCGGTTAGCGCCATGGGCCCTGGACACCCTGCCCTGGCCTCAATAACATCAATGCCAACCCTGTCCGTCTCGTCTTTGCGAGGTTATCGTCTTTATTCTGCTGCGGCTTGGGGCTCCGGATTTTCGTTTCGATCGTGGTACCTTCATGCACGCGAGACAGCACAGACTCCTGCCGTGGTGCCGCCCCACCCCGCCCCAGCCCCTCCATAGCTGGAACGTTTCCCCCCGGTTCTCGGTCGGGACTTTGTGTATCGCAATCCTTTGTTCCCTCTCCAAGCTCTCATCTCATTTGATTACGAGTGTGCTTGCCGTCACCCGAGTCGAGAACGCACGAGAAGCACTCTCACCTCGATTCGCTTGCACCCTCGGTGCTTTCGCGACGTAAAGGCATCTGAAACGCGAGAGCTAGGCGTGGCCGAAGCTCCTCTGCAGTGCCCAGCCTCGCGTGGTTGACGCCAGACCCGCTTTCGGCATGGCAGTCACGTCACAGCAGCAGGGAATTCTCGGGAGAGAGGCGCCTGGGCGGTGGATCTTGCCGTGGGGTGCCGCGTTGTATTGGGGTATCGATACATGTGGCTGGGCATTGATGCGCTGTTGTCAGGTGTCCCTCCATATAGATCTACCTACGAGTCGATTTCGGGACTTTACTTGCCCGGCAACGATTGGAGAGGCAACTAGTCGGGCGTCTATTTGCGGTTGCGCTGCCCGCACTAATACCGACATCCAGAAAATCAAAAGTCTTTTTGAGGGTGGCTGGGACAACCCAAATGCATCGTCCAGATCCCCCTGCCATGGGAGGGAGCTTAACCAAGGTTAGCTCAACCCAAAGCGGAGCCAGAAAAAGTGCCAAGACCGACAGCAAGGCCATGCCCACCAAAAGTGGCCCCGAAAATCTCCGCCGACAAGCCACGGGGCAACGGGAGCTAGACATTCCAGGGTCCCGCCCGCGTCGAGCCAATCGCGCGGGCCCGCCGCCGAAAAGGGCATCGCGCCGCGCTCACCGCCATGTCTGGACCCCTCATGCCGGCCTCCCAATGGGCCGTGATGGATGGGCAGAACACCCAGCCTCGATGTTTTCCGTGCGAGGGGCGAGGCCTGGTTGGATAGACGGCTGGGCCCGCTCTACTGTTTGCACTCCCTAGTATGAGTCGGACGTGGGGGTGTGCCAAACAAAGTGTCCGTCGAGGTCAACAGAAACGAAGGGGGGCGTGGAACCTCATACGCGTTGAAGCCCAAGGACAGCATGTTCGTACTTGTACGCACGATGGTGGCGGACGGAGTGTTGGTGGGACGTTCCAGGCCCACGCGTGCGCATCGGGAAGCCGCTGCCGGTCGAAAGCACCGGATATTGATACCCGAGGGAAGCGGAGAGAAGTATATCGATCGGGACTCGCGGTATTTTCTCCCAGTGGACGAGGAGTCATCTACATGACTGTTCCCAGTGCGAGTGGTTAGTGTCGTATATCGATCACAGACACCGCCGGTGGGCTATACAATCAGACCCGCTTGAGAGGGACGCGGACGCCCCTCTCTACAGGTTCGATGCCTCACTTACAGGGGCACCGAGAGCTGGTGCGTGCGGCTCTCGGGCGACGTTGGAGATGGAAGCCACAATCAGACGACCCCGGTCCGTGTGCACGCCCGGGTGCTGCTCCGCAGGACCGAAGCAAGGGCACCCAGGAGAGTCCGGGATCAGGGGTCCTTCCAGAAGGCTTAAACTGCTCTTTACGCGGTCGGGTCGTTGCGGCGGCCGTTCAAGGACGGCCAAGGCCAGGAACAAGTGGCTCTTCACGTGAACTGTCATGTGACCACACGGGTCTGGAGTCGCGACCGGTGACCGGTCTGTGGACGTAACCTCCATCTCTTCCATGCCGGGCAGGTGTTACACCACACTTCACATATGAGGTCGTGGAACCCAAAATCTATCACCAGGCGGGCTCGGCGTTCCACAGCACCGGACCACGTCGAGAGCAGTTGCAACCCGGCAGTGCCGACGAGGGCGGACTCGACAACTGAATCGGTGGGGATCCTGCGACCGGCTCCCTGTCCCCAGGTTACTTGCACGGAGGGACCAATATGGCCGAGCGCCGGGCGTCGCTTCCACCGCGATCTGATGTTGTTGGACAAGATACATATAGCAATCTCCTACCCCTCGCTTCAAGTGAAGGCAGGGGATCGCTGGGCCATCCCTACCCTATGTCACCGACGTCGCAGGGCGAGTTCCGCCCTCCCCTCGGTGAAGACCCTGACCGTCACGCTTTTTGTTTAGTCCCATGGCGGGCCTGCCCGTCTCGAGTCGTGCGTGTCATTCGCCCATGGGCTGTATGCCGACGCGCAAGTGGACCTCATGTTTCAACCTAGCGGGGATTGGTTGGCGGGTAACATGGTTCTGTGCTCTGTAACGACCCCCAGCGCCCGTTTCGTCAGAGGCGCCACAGTCCTCCACGCAACGCCGGCAGCCCAAGTGCCGAGCGGTCAGTCGCGTGCTCCTCGAGGGATATCTGGGGAATCATGATCAAATGCCGTTTATGGTCCTCGAGAGTGTTGGTTCACTCACTCACATTTGAAGCCGCCACGGCACTCTCCCATGCGTACTTCTCCATCGTGCTCCTCGCCGACAGTCAGTGTAGAGCACCAGTATAGATACCAGCACACGGTACGGCCGCCGTAAGGTTCCCCAGCCAGAGAGATTCGGGGAACACCCCCGAACACCCAACAGCCGCCACTCGCCCTCGCAATCGACGGCCGACCGCCCTCGAGATCCTCCAACCCGACTCGCACCATGACGAGCATGTTGCTCGGCAGTGGTCCCATGCCCGGCACGATGCGCAAACAACACCACCTCACCGTCCGGACCTCGCTCCCCCGCCACCTTCCCCCACAAGCAGTTGTCGATTCCCTGCGCACCTACGTCCCCGTAATAAAACACCAGGCCCTCGTAACGCACTTTGAGCGCCGGGCCGCACCACCAAACTGCGACGCAGACCCGTTCTTCCACGGATGGAACTTGCCACACGCACCGGGGTACCCCCGGGACGCCTCGGATGCCCCCGATCAGGAGCGCGGAGGGTCGTTCGCGACGTTCACCGTCTACGAGCGGATACCCTTGATCCCGGGCATCGCGTCCAAGGAGATCAGCTTCCCCGTCACATTCCAAGACGTCCGCGACGGCGTCCGGTGCCGCGCAGACGCCCCAGGCGGCGTGATTCTCTGGACAGAGTTCAAGGTGCGGCCGAAAACCCAGGACTCAGACGGCGAGTCCGGTGAAGGGTCAGGCTGGGCGTGGGGGGCGTGGGAGGCGGAGGTGGACAGAAGAAGGGGGTACGAGCTTGTTGAGCGGGTGACGGTCGAGACGAATACGCTGCTTATGCCGTTTGTGGCGCGGTCGATGGAGGGGGCGCATAGGGAGATTTGCCAGAAGGTGCTGGACGAGATTGCGGTTCGGTTTTCGTGGGAGTGACGTGCTTTGCTCAGTTCACATTCATCTGCGACTACGCGAATGAGGCGAAGTAAGGGAGGATGGCGAGGAACCGCGGGCTGGGCGAGGTCTTTATGAAGCCTTGTATGCACCTCTGGCCCCCGGCCCGCCGGCCGCCGGGTAATAATAACCAACGGACGCAAAGCAAGCACACGAAACAGCCACCGACGCGCCTCCTCCCGCCCTTCCGGCAGCGGCAAATCGCAACAGGTCAATGGGACTGGGAACGCCGGAGGAACAGACAGGAGCGAGCCGGGATCAAAGCCAACCAAAATGGCGCCCAGGATGCCCCTCGATCGAAGACGCTTGTCTCGTCTGGCTGCATACGCGCGATCTGACACCGCGACCCTGCCAAGACGTCGCCGGCATCATTCTCTCTACTCCCATTCACCTGACCTCTATCCGCTGCGGAGGATCATCTTGCAGCCACGAGCGCTGCCACCACGTTTCCATCCCCTCTCCCAATTGGCGGGACGTGGCGTTGTTCTTGCGACTTACACGACCAGCACGAACTTGATACCCTTGAATATATCTCGTTTTTTTTGTTTTTCTTTTACCTCTTTCCTTCCCGTCTATAATATACTTTGGTCTTTCAATGCGACAATAACCTCCATGCTGACAGTTGAGCAACGGCGTTCCTCAAGAAGTATTCTTATTGACCCGGTCCATTCCACCTTACAACGTATAGACGAGCTTCTCACCACTAACCTTGCCCTCCTTCGACTCCCTCAGCCCCTCCAACACTCCCTCTAGTCCGCTCCCGCCCCTGTTAGTCGTAACCTTGATCGGCTTAATCTTGCCATCCACCAGCAGCCCCTTGCTCATCTCCCAGAACATCTTTCCAAACTCATAGTCCGCCGGCACGGCGTCGAACTTTTGCGCAAACACGTACGGCTCCCCGAACACGGAGTAGTAGAGCGACCAGTCCACCTTGGCCTTTTCGTTCACCTTCTTCACCGAGTCGGCCAGCCCAGGGAGCAGCGCAGAGTAGTGCGCCCCGTCGCTCACCAGCGCCTTGGCGCAGAACGCCGCGCTGTCGGCGGACGAGTGGCAGTCCCACGCTAGGCGCAGCGCGTTGCCCGCCGCGGAGCGGATGTCGTCGACGGCGGAGGGCGAGCTGTAGTCGAAGACGTGGTCGGCGCCGAGGGACTTTAGGTACTCGTGGTTGCGGGGCGAGGCGGTGGCCAGGACGGTGAGGCCGGAGAGCTTGGCGAACTGGATGCCGTAGATGCCCGTGGCGGTCGAGCCGCCGTAGATGAGGATGGGGGTCTTTTCCGTCGTGGGGTGGGTGGGGAGGGGGAGCTTGAGGGTCTGGTAGAGGCCCTGGCCCTGTTGTGTGGCTGACGCGTTAGCGGTCTTCTCCTGGAAGTGGTGTCGTGCCATGGTCTCTCCACCGGGACTTACGACTGTGGTGATGGAGATGCCGAGCGTCGCGGCCTCCTCGTCCGAGATGTTGTCGGGGATCGGGATCTGGAGGTCGCCCTTGACGGCCATGTACTTGGCAAACGACCCATCCTCCTTCCTCATGCCGTTCCTACAGTCCGTTAGCATGCCGCTCCTCACAAGAACCTTTCGCTCCCCACTCAAGGCAGTAAAACTCACGATCCATTCACGGGCCCGCAAATCCTATCGCCCTTCTTAAACGCCCTCGTAACCCTCGGCCCAACAATCTCCACCACGCCCGCGTAGTCGCACCCCACGCGGCAGCTCAGACACCCGAGCTTATCCGCGCCCTCGACGTGCTTCCAGTCCGTGGGGTTGATGGCGACGGCGGTGGTCCGCACGACGATGTAGTCGTCGGCGGGGAGCGTGGCCATGGGGACGTCGAGGATGGCGGCCTCGCCGGCCTTGACGGCTACGACGGCTTTGTTCTCGGCCATTATGGGCGTTATGGTTCTTACTTCGGTTGATCGGAAGGCCCGGGGGGGGGGGGGGGGGGGGGGGTTTTAATTTGGTGACCAGGGGTTATGGGGCATTTGGGGTGTTGGAGGGTTTT
>JAMFQS010000053.1:0-191199 GCA_025503055.1 Sordariomycetes sp. B11D1 | reverse complement strand
CGCGCGGCTGCCCCCCCCCCCCCCCCCCCCCCCCCCCCCCCCCCCCCCCCCCCCCCCCCCCAAAGGGGCAGCGCCCTGAGACGAGTGTTGTGTGCTGAAGCGCGCCCTGAGACGACGACGCCGCCAGCCACCTCGCGGCCCTGCAATCCTATGTACGGATACGGAGCATGAAATTCCAGCCGGCCGTGCACTGAGCTCGACAAGGGTGCTCCCGAATCGACGGCCACCTACCTAAAGTAGAATGCCGCAAACCCCACCGCCGGTGCATGTCCCTCCACTAGGCGGAATCAGGAAGATGATGGCGAGGCGGGCGGGATCCTCTTCCATCCTCGCCGCGTGCAGTCAGGTTCTGCGGCCGAGAAGGGAACTTGCGTAGGGGAAAGGCGCAGCGGCGGGGCAGGAAGATGCGACAGTAAAGCACGCAAGCATGCGGGCCTTTCTGCTCGGAGAAGGTGGTGCGGGAAGGATTGTGCGAGATGATGTGGGGATGGCCGGACGGATCTTGGGTGTTGCGAATCCCTGTTGCGGTTCTTCATCGGGCTCATGGGTTTTGTGAGAAGTGATGGAATTCGCGGGGCACCATCGACTGGAGACATCGATGTGGATGCGCGGGGTTCCATGTCGACTAGAAGTCCGGACAGGCCTTGGGGGCGCTGGGGGCGCTGGGGCGCTGGGGGCGCGTGCCGTCTGCCCGCGTACCCGCGAGAACTCCTGCCCCGGATCCGGTTCCTGGCGGATTGCGTCTGCCACCACACCTTGGTTCCTTCGAGTCACACTGTACGGTATCTTAGTATTACCTCACGGAGCAGCATGAATGACCAGCGGGACGATACCACCTCGATGTAGATCTCACCCACACCTCCCCCCCCCCCCCGGTCCCCGAGCACTCAGCGACCCACGCCCTAACCACAGCGTCGCATCCCCCTCCACTCCCTCCGCCACAGCGGCCCAGGGTCCACTGCAACGCAACAATTCCCCAGCGTCGCATCCCCCTCCGCAAGCTTTCCTCCCCCTCTCGCAGCAACTGCAATACCACCCATTTACCCACCTGGCGCACCACGGTGCCATCGCCGACACGGAGGGACGGGCCCTTTTCCCCTCGGCTACTCTCTCACGGATGGGATTATCCAGTCCGGTCAGGGCTGATGTGAGGTTGATGTGACATCGCGCCCTATTAGGCAATGGAGCTTGGGGTTGAAATTGCGGGCGGTATGCTCGTCCGGGAAGAGACGCACTCCGTGGGCACGTTGTTCCCACGTGCCAGCTCCTCCATTGTGCGCCGTGGACTGGGACAGGTGCGGGTGGGAATGAGTGGCCGCGAGCGGGATTCTTGACAGCCAACGTATGCCGCCAAGGGCGTCTTCCCCGGATTCTCGAAACCGGCGCGGGACGACCGTCCGTCGCAGCAGCCTCCACACTGCACCGTACAGACAATAGCCCCTCCCCACGAGGCTGGTGAAGCACGCGGGACAAGGACAGGGGGTGGCGCCTGGCCTTCAGTCTCTACAGGTGAAGGGTGAGGACGTCACCTCCGGGAAAGCAGGACTCGGGCAAGCGGAGATGCGGAATGCGGAAGGCGAGGGCGCTGTCCCGAGGCTGGAGGCGCCCCGGGGGCTTGTGAAGGCCGCCCCTGCGGGCCTTGTGATGCCGACGTCGACGTCGACCGCGTGCCGTGGCTTCAGCCAAAGCCCTCTCCCCCTCGCTCCCCCACCACAATAACGTCGACAAACCCTCCCCACACCTTCACTCCCGGCAACCCCAGATCCCCCAGACTCCAGCCACGTAGTACCCGGCTTCTCCCTAGCCTGCCCACCATTCCCGAAACACCTGCGGCTCGCGGGCGGCACGGACGCGGGGTCAAGGACTGCCGAGGTCGCCCCGCCTCAGCTGAACGTCCTCGTGAAAAGCGACGTGCTTCCTAATGAGGCTCGGCGTCTCGGATGGTATCCACCCCCGCACTGATGCCGCACTCAATCGGGCGCGGAGTCGGAATCGGGACATCTCAACTCGCGAGGGATGACAGAAACGGACAACTTCACGAGCATGAGCGACGAGCCGGTGAACCCACGCACCCCCCTCCCGGCCACCCCAACTATCAATGCAAGATACGTTGTATTATCCCGAGGTCCGCGTGACATCGAAAGCTATATCCCAAAATATACCCGAGCAGAGACGTGCCGTTACGCCGTTCCCAACATGATGAACAATGCCATGACATGAAACACTTGGTGTCCTCTCTACCTCTCCACATCCCCTCCACCCTCCCCATCCCCGCCATCGCGCCCTTTCCCCCTCGGCCGGAACAAGCCCCCCAGAGTGTCGCTCAGGCTCCTCGCCCTCCCCTTTGCGTCCCCTTCACCTTCGTCCCGCTGTTCAACCTCCCCCGCGTCTATCAGCTCGCCCAGAAGCGGCGCCCGCGACTCCCCTTCTCCCTCTGTCCCGTCCTCGTCCTCCATGAACAGGCTCGCCCGTATACTCGAGCGTATCCTTCCCAGTGAAGACCGATGCATCAACGCCCTGTCCCCATGCCGCCGCAGCGTATCCGTCACTACAGCCGACACAGTCGACGACAGAGGCGACGGCGAGATCAGCGGGCCGGTAAGCCGCCTCTGTGGCCTAGCCGTCGAGGGCCGTCCCGGCGTCAGCTGCGGCTCGCTGGCGTTATAAGACGGCTGCCCGGCAGAAGGGGGCGTCGACGGCTCGACGAGTAGGGGCGCCGACGCCGCGGTATCCTGTCTCGTGATGGCGGGCCTGGTGTCCGTCGGCGAGACAATGAGCCCCGCCGCCGCCGCGTCATCCTCGTCCGACTCTAGCCAGGGGTTGGGTCCGTGGACGAGGTCACTCGACGACGAGAGCTTTGCGACCTCGTGCGGGGGCACACGGGAGCTGGGCACCCCGGAATCGTGCATGTCGAACGGCTTTGTGAAGCCGCCGGCGAAGCTCGCGCGGGAGGACCGCGACGATCCGCGGGACCGAACGATCTCGCGGGGCGTTCCTGGCGAGTGCGGCCCCTGTGTGCGATCCTGGTCTAAAAGCCCAATGGCCTCCTCCGAGTCTTCAACGTGGAGGTACGAGTCCCCGTCGTCCTCGCTCGACGTCCGCCCGCTAGTGACCAGGAACACGCCGAAAAACGTTAGCAGGCAGCCGCCAACAAACTTGACCGCCTGGCGCGGAGTCGTCCGCTCAAAGTCGCGGTACAGAACCGCGCTGCCGATGATGACGCACAAGGTGAACATGACGAACTGGATGGGTATCACCACCGTCGAGTCGGACCGCTGTAGCGCCTTGTTTACGTAGCGGATCTGCATGATGGCGGTGGCGAGGAGGATGAAGATGAGGGCGTAGGTTACGGGCGTCGTAAAGGCTCGCCAGAGCGTGGATGATAGCATGGACGAGACGCCCTTTGTGGCCAATGCCGTGTAACCACCTGCGCATGATAGTTAGATACCTTTCTTAAGGACCATTGGCGTGGCATCGCCAGAACGCGCGGTCGAACTTACCGAACAAGCCAACCAGGCCCAGGTCAACCAATATGGTTCGGCGGGGACACGTAGAGCTGATCCACATGAAAGACACGATGAGAACACTCGTCACCGCCAGATAAATCTCAAACTCGAGCGTCGTGATGGCGTCCCAGACATCGTGTGGCTCCAGTTTCGTCTCCTGCTGGTTCGCGCTCAGCACAACCGTCACCACACCGCCAACAGCAATGGCTACGCCCCAAAAGTCGCGCTGTCGGAACGTCTCGTTAAACAGCATCGGCGCGATGATGCAGTTAGATATCAGGGCCACAACGCCCAGCGGCGATACGATGGACGCCGGCGCAAAGCCGTACGCGAGGAAGTTTCCCATCTCGCCGAGGCTGATAAGCACCTGGCCCAGCCACCAATAGGGGGACTTCAAGTAGGACGACGACGCAGCCTCGTCGTCCTGCGCCGAGGGGCCTAGCCCTTCTAGAGAGTCCCTGCCGCTGCGTCCCCAGCTCCCATCCGCCCCGTCAAAACAGCCGGTTCTGGAGCACTGTTCCGCTGCAGACCCGTTGTTAAGGGCCCCGTACTGTGAGGGCGTAGGCCCAGGTTCCGCAAGTCCCGCTCTCTCTTGATTTATCGCGCGCTCCCGGTGCAGGCGGATGTGCGCGTACCGTTGGACGTTGAGCGCCAGGGCGATGAGCACATTGCCAACAATGGCGGTTATTATCCCAATCAAAGAGGACCAGTTGCGAAGTTCCTCCTCGGGACGGTCGGGGTCGGGCCCTGTCGTGTTCGAGTAAGCCATCGCCGTCACGCTGGCCAGACGGCTAGCCGTTATGTCCATCGCCATTGCGGTGTGATAGTCGGCAGGATGCTTGGAGGATGTCCAAGACGATCGGTGCCCCTGCTGAGGACGCACGGGGATGTGGTTTCCGATCCCCGCGCGCGACTCGAGAAAGGTGGATCGAGTCGTGAGGCTGGTCGTATCATCGGAAGGGCAATCTCGGCAGCGCGCGTTGCGCGAGGACCCGAATACTTGTTTCGGAAGACTCGGACCCGGTGTCGACGTCGGAGCCGCTTGCTATGGCTGTGTGCTGGAGCGGGCGGGATGGCGACCGCAAGCCGATGGCTCGAGGAAAGGGGCGCCTGATGGGGTCGCCGAGGAGTGAGATCGATGACGGTGTCTTGGCGCTTGGCCCTCGTCCCAAGTCATGATTTCGCCGGTTGCGTCAAATCAATGAGCGGGAACGGACGGAACTTCGTCGCCGAACCAATAGACCCTTGTGGCTGCCATCCCTTGCCGGCCCGTTGCGTGGCGCCTGCCGTGCCCCACTTGCCACTGGGGAGCCTATCCTGACGTCACGTGAAGTGGAGCTTGATGGGCTTATAGGATGCCGCGAAGGCGATGTCATGATCCAAGCCCTGTTGCCGATGGCGATGCCCTTAGAACCTTGTAGAACCTGGGCACATCCATACAAATACTCGATATCCTTGTGCATCTCAGCTTTTATGTTACCATCGTTTCTATAGCCGGTCAGGGGCCGGCTTTACGACGGGTCTGACATCGAAACGAGTGACGTTAGTCTCCGAGACATCTTGAGACTGACTGATACAACCTTAACACGGCTCCAAAGTCTACCCACATTTCTTATAAACGTTGAATTCTATCGCGCATCACGTCAAGACAGCGAGAACAGGCGATACAAAGATGGACCCGCCGAACGAGCTCAGCTGGGTCGTCTGGGCGGCGACGTCGCCCTACTCCCCGCTCAACCTCCGCCACCTCCCGCAGCCCATACCACGCGATGCGCCCGCGGAGCTCCAAGACGGCGTCTTCACCTTTGAGGACGCCTTTGAGGACCTCCTCGCCGTGAGCCAGGGGCGGCCCCTCGTCAACATCGACACGAAACACGAGTCGCGGCGGCTGCTCCGTCAGATGTTCCCAGACGGCGAGGATCCCGCCTTCTGGGTCCGCAGGCTGCAGTCGCAGCGCCTGCTCGACAACACGAACTTCTTCCCGTTACAGCCGAGGTCGCTGTGGCCGCATGACGTATGGGAGGGCATTCACCGCGAGTTTGCACGCGCCGCGGAGGAGGCGTGGAGGGCGGAGGATCGCTGGGTCTCGCGGTTCGAGGACCGGGAGCGGAAGGAAGAGGAGGGCGGGGAGGGAAAGCGGAGGGGGCTGTTTGAGGAGTTGGATAAAATCATCCGGTCATTTGAGAGCGGGATGAACGGGGAGGGCCGGGAGAAGACAGGGAGAGAGGGGGCTAGTACCGAGGATGATCTCTACTCGTCGGTGCAGAATGCCGTTTCGAGCGGTGCAAAGTCGCTTGGCACACTCGTGAAGACAGCGTGGGACGGCGTCGCCGATATCCGGGAGAACCATTCCTCTTACACGCGGTGGGGCCAGCAGAAGGGGGAGAGGGTGGAGTCGAAGGAGGAGTTTACGGACGAGAAAGGGAACATACACGAGAAGAAGATAATACGGACACTGGACGGCGAGGGCAGGGAGATCGGGCGCGAGGTCCATGTCAGGATCAGGAGTCCGCCTCTGAAGCAGGAGAGCTTCCCCGAGGTGTGGGACCGGGAGCCGAGGCCGGTGCAGAAGCCGCGGTGCGAGGACAACGAGGACAACAAGGGGCCAGATCAAAAGTCGAGCTCCAAAGATGACAAGGGTGGCCCTCCGGACGACAACTCGGGATGGTTCTGGAAGTAATTCAGTGAGACTTGGTCTTCGCGCAGGCGCAAGGGGGTTTCGGTTCTTTTGACGAGTGCGGGCAGATTGTTAGTTAGGAGCATCCCCACTCTCTATCGTGTTTGACATCTCCTAGCTGCGTCTTGTATTTTTTATTCCGAATGTAATTCATTTCAAAATTCAATACGATCTATGGAAGAGCCCATATGTAGTGCAGTGTTCCGATTTATAGCACGAGAATCCGGACCGGCTTTGTCGTGGTGTTGACGGCTGTCAACTTCGAAGCCTACGTCACTCTTCCATCACGCAGGTATCCCTTCCCTGGTCCGGCAGTTGCTCATAGGCCATGCAGCAACAAAAGCGGCACGCTACCTCCTAGCTATATTTACGCCGTCTAATTCCTGAGACTCTTACAGCTTTGGATTTATGTAGGCACTGCCCGTTCAACATACACGAAGCCGCCTCACCATATCCACCACGAGATGGCCCAAGCCAAGTTCAAGCATCTGCCCCGAGCGGCTTTTGGCCCCTCAGAGTGCCCCTACGAGGTAAGGTGCAAGTCAGAGCCCTTTCGGTAAAGACCCTGACAACTCCTAGGGCCACGAGCTGCTACACAGCTCGCAGTTCAACAAAGGCACCGCCTTCCCGCAGCCCGAGAGGGAAGAGTTCGGGCTCCGCGGCCTGCTGCCGCCAAACGTCCAGACGCTGGACGAACAGGTCGAGAGAGCCTATCAGCAGTTCAGCAGCCGGCGGGACGACTTGGCTAAGAACACCTTTCTAGCGAGCATGAGGGCGCAGAATGAGGTGCTGTACTACAAGGTATCGCGGGCCCCCGACCCATCCTTGCAAGGGGGGAGGCTAGCTCACGCTGTTACCATAGCTCTTGCAGTCGCACCTGAAGGAGATGTTCGGTATCATCTACACCCCGACAGAAGCCGATGCCATCCAGAACTACTCCCGTCTGTTTAGGAAGCCAGAAGGCTGTTTCCTCAGCATAGACGAGCCGGACATGGTCGACAAATCCCTCGCCAGTTTCTCGAGGGGGGACGAGGTCGACTACATTGTCGTCAGCGACGGGGAACAGGTGAGATTCTAGCATAAGCCCTAACACCGGACCGCGTCTCGCGCACTAACACGCTCTCGGCGCCCAAGATCCTAGGGATAGGCGACCAGGGCGTGGGCGCCATCCTGATCTCAGTCGCGAAGTTGGCCATCACCACCGCGTGCGCGGGGATTCACCCGTCAAGGCAGCTGCCCGTGGCGCTCGACTGCGGGACCAACGTAAGTGTAGCCCACCCCAGCTGAAGTGTAGTGGTATGGCCAGCGAGGGTCTAATGCGAGTAAAGAATGAGAAATTGCTCAATGATGAGCTGTATCTTGGTCTTCGGAAGCCGCGTGTCAGGGGAAAGCGATATGATGACTTCGTGGACAAGTTCGTGTGGTCTGCGAGGAAAAGATTCCCCAAAGCCTATATCCACTTGTAGGCCTCCCTCCCTATATCATGCGCTCCGTTTGTGTGTCTCGAGCTTAACCATAATCCGAGTTGGTTACGCTGACAGGCCCCCAGTGAAGATTTCGGCTTGCAAAACGCAAAGAGGATCCTGGATAGGTATAGCCAAGAGATAGCCTGCTTCAACGATGACATCCAGGGCACGGGCTGCGTCACGCTGGCGGCCCTCTTGGCCGCGCTCAACGTGAGCCGCGTGAAACTTGCGGACGTTCGCGTCGTCATTTTCGGGTCTGGGTCTGCGGGCATGGGAATCGCAGACCAAATCAGCGACGCGATAGCCACCGAGACGGGCAGGTCCAAGACCGACGCTTCGAAGCAGATCTGGTAGGTCCTTTCTTATCTTAGCAACAGGCGCGATCCGGGCTTACAAGCTGCGTGTTCTTTGCAGGTGCCTCGACAAACCCGGCCTCTTACTCAGGTCCCTAGGTGACAAGCTCACACCCCAGCAAGCCTCCTTCGCAAGAGACGACGTAGAATGGGAAGGCGAATCAGATCTGCTATCCGTCATCAAGAAGGTTAAGCCACACGCCCTGATAGGGACCTCGACAAAGCCGGGTGCCTTCACAGAGGAGATCGCCGTTGAGATGGCGCGGAACATCGACCGCCCCATAATATTCCCGCTTAGCAACCCCACGCGGCTGGCCGAGGCGCATCCCCAGGACGTCAGCAATTGGACGGACGGTCGGGCGCTAATGACAACGGGGAGCCCGTTTCCCCCGGTGGAGGTAAACGGCAGCAAGATGGAGATTGGTACGCTTCACCCCGGAATCCGGAGCGACCCATATGAGCTAACGGGGCTCAGGCGAATGCAACAACTCGACAGTCTTCCCGGGCATCGGATTGGGCGTAGTCCTCTCCCGCTCCCGCCTTCTCTCGCAGAAGATGGTGGTAGCAGCGTCGAAGGCGCTCGCTGCCAAAGCCCCCGCGCTGCGCGACCCGAAGGCGCCGCTCGTTCCGGACGTTGAGGACGTGCGGGAGTTGAGCGTGGGAGTCGCCAAGGCCGTTATACAGACGGCTGTCGACGAGGAGCTTGCGCAGGAAGTGGGAATCCCCGGAAACGGTGATGAGTTGGAGGAGTGGGTACGGGTGCAGATGTGGCGGGCGGAATACAGGCCGCTCAAGAAAGTTTAACATGGGAATAGGACTGTATGAAGAAGCAATCCTTCCTGGCCCGGGGAGATATTAGCTCCCCCCCCCCCCCCCCGGGCAAGTAGAAGAAACGAACACTCACGTATGCCACCACGAGGCTAGAGCTGCCCGGATCTCGTCCATCAACAACACAATGCATATAGTAATCATCTAAACGATATAAACAACACCTCCCTACCCGGCTCAGCTCCGAGCGCCAGCCTTCTTCTTCCTGACCATCCTCTTGCGCGCAATCAACTTTTTCTTCAAGTCATCCTGTCGCCCCTCCGCCCTCTCCGCTTTACTCCGGACTGCGTCTTTACCTGCGTTCTTGCCCGCCTCCTTGTCCTCCGCTTTCCCGTTTTTGCTCCCCCACTTCCCGCCACCCTGTCTGTCCTGACGAGCCCCCTTCCCCTTCCCGTCTCGGCCCACAAACCCATTCTTCGGCTTCTCAGGTTCGGCCTCCACCCCCGCCTTGGCCTGGGGCTCATCACGGGCCTTCGCCTGCTGCATGTTCCTCCGGTTTACAACCTGCGCATTTTCGATCGCGAACTCAGCAATTAACCGCTGCTTCTTCCCCCTATCGTCCTGGAGCTGGTGGCCATTCAGGAAGCGCAGACCCATCAGCGCAGACCGGTGAGACCAGTACTCAATAAAGCCGTAACCCCTGCTCTTGCTGCCCTCTGTCTCGGGCGCCTTGGATCCGTCCTTCGTCTCGAAAATGACCTTCACCTGCTTGACCAGGCCCTTGTTCTTCATCTTCCTCTCATGCTCCGCCTTCCTCGCCTCCTGCCCACCACGCGCCTTCTCCTCCGCCGAGAGAGGCTGCCTCCGGCCCTCCTTGACGTCCACCGCGAACCCAACGATCGCCTTTCTCGCGAGCTCCTTGAGCTGCTTCGGCGTCAAGTTCCGGGGGATGTTCCGGATGGCAAGACGCGTCAGACTCAGGTGGAGGGTCGGGTTGCTCTGCACAAGCTTCTTGCGTTGCGCCAAGCTGGCATCCCGCATCCTGATCTCCGCAGGCGAGAGCAGAGTGTGAAGCGGTGATGAGGGGGTGATTACACCCTCGTTGAGAAGGTAAAGACGTCGCTTGTCCTTGGTCTTGTTCGGGTCTCCGTCCTTGCTGAAGCGAGCCGATTCGTCCTTGCTGACGGCCTGCGCGATGGATAGTACCCTCCCCTCGATGGTGTACTTCCCCGAGGGATCGACAGTTTCATCGTGGAGAACGGAGCGTGTGATGTTGGCGCCACCGACGCGGTTCGCTTCCTGACGCGGTGCGCCCTTGAGGCAGGCCTTGCAGTCCTCCTTGTTAATGAAGCAGACGAAGCCTGTACCAGCGGGTCGCTCCGTAGCCCTGTCCATGACAATCCGGGCGTAGCGGACTGGCCCAAAGTTTCTGAAGAAGTCCTTGAGCTGACTGTCGGTGACTGTATAAGGTAGGTTCCGGACAAATACAGTCGAGGAGTTGTCCGTCATAAGCTTCTTGTGCGGTTGCGGCTCAGGCTTCTCTTCATCGACATCGGCCATTTCTTCCTCGTCGTTTTCCTCATGTTCCTCATCTTCTTCCTCGTCCGACTCCGGTTCCGATTCCAGATCATTCATGTGCTTCGCCATGAAAGCAGCCACGTCATCCTCTGCTGTAGGGCTCGACTCCTTTTCCGCGGTCTTTGCCTTTTCTTTTCCGTCCTCCGTTTCCTTGGACTCATCCTTCGCCTTCTCCTTCTCCGTAGAGTCGCCGGCAATTGACTTGGCCTCCTGCGATTGTCCCTCCCAGGTCTGTTTATCTACCGCCCAGTCAACCGCGAGAGTCCTCCCGTCAACCTCCTTCTCATTAATGGACTCCAGCGCCTTCTGGGCATGCTTTTTCCTGCGCATAGTCACGAAGCCGAAGCCCTTGAGCTTGCCATTGGCGTTCGGCAGGTCCGCGTACTTGACCTTTCCGAAACTCTGAAAAAGCGCCGCCAGGTGCTCAGGCTTCTTCACTGACCACGGCAGGTTCCTCACGATAAGCTTCGCAGGCTTTCGGGCCTCCTCCAGCATGGATTTGCGCTTCTCCTTCTCGCTGTCAATATCGGGCTTCTCCTTCGGGTGCTTCCCTCGGCTCCGCGGCTCCGCAACGTCGAGCCTGAGCTTCCGGCCGTCCCACTCGACATTGTCAAGTTTCTCCTTGGCGTCCTTCGCATCGTCCGGATCGGCGAAAGTAACAAAGCCGTAACCACGGGAGGTCTTGGTCTTCTGGTCGATGACGACGGTCGAGTGCTTTACGGGGTAGTGTTGCGAGAAGAACTCGGTGAGGCTCTCATTGGTAGCAGTCGACGGCAGCGACCTAACGAACAGCGACCGGGCCGCCTCAACCCTCTGGCGTTTCGGGACCGGCGCGGCATCGGGAGCAGGTCCCGCTTTTGCAAGTTCCTCGATGGCCTTGTCGCTGAGCGGCTCTTCTCCCTTCTCGATTTCCTCGCGGGTTTCCTCCCTCGCGCGTTTCTTAGGATTAGGCAACGGCGCCATTTTCATGAATGTCGAGACTATGGCTCGCTTAGGTGGCTTTTCTGTGAGAGGGGATGGGCTAAGATGCAAAACGGAATATCAGCAAGACCCTGTGCCTCCCTCCAAATGTCCCCGCCCAGAAAAAAAAATCCCAGTTTTGCTGATAAGAGCCGCAGGCGAGCTCTTATCGTAGTATAAACGAATATCAGCCGAAAATCCACACTCACTGGTGCTCCATAGGATGGGGCTCTTAATGGTGGGGTTATATGCAAAAAGGGAGGTACTATACCTAATAGGGAAGTTTATTGACAGAGCGCGTTATCAACAAACTCGCGTTGCCTCATGTCGATGACATCCCCTCTCCAGCAAATCCTGTGGATACGACACGAGTCGGTAGGAACAACCACCTTCTTTTCCGCCGACGCTATCTGCGATACTAAAAGCGACTTGGCCAATAGACCAGGCCGTTGAAATTTCAAAGAAAATGCCCGCCGCTCGGGTCTCGGCTCGATCAGGCCGGTCATCGGCATCTGCGTCGCGAAAGGCATCCGGCGTCGCTGACTCCTCCATGACGTCGAGGGCTTCCTCGACAATTATTGATGTTCCCGTTGAGACGCCAGACAACGATCTACGACCGAAATTATGCGCCGTATTCAAGGAGGCGCAGAAGACCACCGCAACCCACAGGAAGCTCGCCGTCAACCTCCGGAAGCTGCAGGAGTCGTGCTGCTACGAGCCCGCGGACTCGAAGAAGCAGTCACCGGGCGACTTTTCCGAGGATGAATTCAATAATGAGTTTGTGCGCTGCGTACTGAGGATCATGCCTGTGAAGAAGAGTGAGGGTGTGGGAGAGAAGACAGTCAAGTTCATTGGGCTCTTCCTACGATATGCGAGCGACAAAGACAATGAACTTCTGGGAGACATCGACGAGGACGCCAGCGTCATTCCCGAAACGCCCACAACTAAGCTAACGACGTTCCTTCTCGACACGGTCCTTCCCCTGCTCTCCGGCAAGGATAAATTCGTGAGGTATCGGTCTACCCAGTTGATATCTCACGTTATCAACTCGCTCGACGCCATTGACGATGAGCTGTTCATGAGGCTAAGACACGGCCTCGTCAAAAGGATCCGCGATAAGGAGGCGATGGTGCGCGCTCAGGCTGTTCTCGGCCTCGGTCGGCTTGCGGGCAACCAGGTCGACGAGGGCGGCAATTCGGACGAATCCGAAGAGGATGACGCGGGCGCGGGGCTACTCGAGAAGCTTCTGGAGGTTCTCCAAAACGATCCTAGCGCGGACGTGCGGAGATCACTCCTCATCAACCTGCCCATCCTCCCCAATACTCTTCCTTATCTCCTAGAACGCGCGCGCGACCAGGACGCTCTGACCCGAAGGGCCGTCTACTCGCGCCTGCTCCCCGCGCTCGGCGACTTTCGCCACCTCTCGCTCTCTATGAGGGAGAAGCTCTTGAGGTGGGGCCTTCGCGATCGGGATGAGAACGTGCGCAAGGCCGCCGCGAGGCTTTTCCGCGAGAGATGGATCGAGGACTGCGCGGGTGTACCGCCACCCGAGGACGGTGCGCAGGCGGAGGCGGCGCCGCCCACCCTGGAGGGCTTGCTCGAGCTCCTCGAGCGCATAGACATCGTGAATTCCGGCGTCGAGAGCGGCGTCGCTCTTGAGGCGATGAGGGGGTTCTGGGAGGGTCGCCCCGATTACCGCGAGATGATCACGTTCGACGATCAGTTCTGGGAGACGTTGTCGGCGGAATCGGTCTTCTTGGCCCGCAGTTATAACGACTTTTGCCGCGATGAGGGTGACGGCAAGTACGAGCACCTCGTCGAAGAGAAGCTGCCCGAAGTCACGAAACTCGCCTTCTACCTCGAGCGGTACAACCAAGCCCTTATCGACACGATCCGGCGCATCGCAAATTCCGAGGCGGAAGACGAAGACGAGGAGGACACGGTAGAGCAGGAGTTCATCGTCGAGCAGCTTCTGCATATCGCCCTGACGCTTGACTACTCGGACGAGGTCGGCCGTAGGAAGATGTTCGCCCTCATGCGTCAAACGCTGTCGATTCCCGAGCTGCCGGATGAGATTACTAAGTTGACTGTCGAAGTCCTCAGGGATATGTGCGCGGGCGACGCTGCTGGGGAGCGCGAGTTCTGCAGCATCGTCCTCGAGTCCGTCGCCGACGTTCACGACACCATTGCCGACGACGAGCCTGCTGACGACGCCGAGGAGGACAGCTTCCACTCCGCCAAGTCGGCCGTCAGCAGCGGCAGCACTCCCACGGACCGGAGCCGCGGGAAAAGCGCCGAAGTCAGCGAGGAGGAGGCGCACGAGAAGGCCATTAGAGAGATCGTCATCAACATGAAGTGTCTGCACATCGTCCAGTGCATGCTCTCCAACGTCTCGGGGAGCCTGCAGCAGAACGAGAACCTTGTCGGCATGCTAAACAACCTCGTGGTCCCAGCCGTCCGTAGCCACGAGGCACCAGTCCGGGAGCGCGGCCTCGTCTGCCTAGGCCTGTGTTCGCTCCTCGACAAGTCGCTCGCTGAGGAGAACCTCACGCTCTTCATGCACTTCTTCGCCAAGGGACACGCCGCGCTCCAGATCACGGCACTGCACATTCTCACCGACATCCTCAACGTCCACGGCGCGCAGCTCGTATCTGCGAACCCGGCGCTGCTAAAGGTCTATGTCCGCGCCCTGAAGTCAGGCTCCAGAGCCCCAGAGGTCCAGGCGGCGGCTACACTGGCCGTCTCGAAGCTGCTCCTCGGCCGGGTCGTGACGGACCCCGAGGCGTCGGCCGAGCTCCTCAAGACGCTCGTCGTGGCTTACTTTGATCCCGCAACGGCAGACAACCAATCGGTGCGGCAGGCGCTCAACTATTTCCTGCCCGTCTTCTGCTACTCACGCGCGGAGAACCAACAGCTGATGGGGGCTGTGGCGCTAGACGCCATGCGCGCGCTGTTCAACGTCCGCGAGGGTCTCGAAGACGACGATGCGGATGTGGACGGTGAGATGGCAAGCATGGCATCTATTGGCGCGTGCCTGGTAGATTGGACGGACCCGCGGAAATGCTTCACGCCGGGCTCGGGGCTCGAGCCAGAGAAGAAGTATGTGAATGGGGATGTCCACCTCGACCTCGCCGCGGCGATATTGGACAAGTTGAACGGCAACATAAGTAGTACGTGTTTCTCACTAACCAAGCCCCTTTGGCACAACCTGATTGATCTGTCCTAACACCCTGAACAGAGGACGAGAAGAAGATCATCGCCCCGCTCTTGGGCAAGCTCTATGTTTCGCCCGCGTCGACGGAGAGCAAGATTCGCGACCTCTACGAAGATGTCGAGGCGGCGGTGGACTCGAAGATCCTTGCGGACGCAACGTCGCGCAACGCTCTGTACAAGATCCACGTAGCGCTGGGCAAGATCGTGAACGCGCTGGGCGAGCAGGCAGAGACCGGGCGGCGCATGAGCAGGAGCACTTCGGCGTCGGCGTCGGTGGTTGGGGATGAGAGGACGGTGTTGGAGGATAGGACCGCTGCGAGTGTGGAGCCAGGGATTAAAGAGGAGGAGGAGGGCGGGGAGAGTGAGGGTACGGTTGTTGCAGGGGACGACAAGACGCAGGTGGCAAGGGAGACGCAGGCGGACTCATTGGTTGAGGACCTGCTTTCGGATGAGGAGGAGCTGTAGGGTTCTGTGGGCTGGAATCGGCATTTTCTATTTCTGTTTGGGTTTGGCGACATTACGTTATGCTGATGAGGATCCGGGATGGGAACTAGGCATCGGGGAAGGGGTATATTGAGGCTTGTGAGCGCCTTGTCTTCAGCTACATTCATCATTTTTCGTCCGTTGGACCTCAACTCGCATTCCCCCTTCCGACGTGTCGCGAAAGGACGGGAGAGCAGGGTGCTGGAGCCCCTAGCCTGACTCTAATAATTTCAGAGGGATGCCCTTCCGTGAAATGGGTTGCCTGTGAAGGGCTGTTGGTCAGGGAGGTTGTATGTGAGGGCATATCGCCCCTCTTCGGGTCCTGTCGAATGTTTGGACTAGGGGGAGCAAGAATATCCGGTAGAACTATGCCCGTGCGTCGTTATATCCTATGCCCAAGTGCACATGCCCACACGAGGCATCCTGAGCGGGTCGTATGTCTCCCCAAGAAGCATCTATATACCAGCCTCCGGTCAGATTGATTTTTATAACCCAGCTTTCTTCCCAATCCAGTACAACAGCCCGCCAACCCCTACATTAACGCCCAGATGCTGTCCCAGACTCCACGCCATGCTGTACAGATACTTGGGCGAGAACACGGTCCAGATGAACAAGTGCGTCCTCAGCACCGTACACGCCACCATAACAAACAGCACGCTCCATGCCACAAATGCCGTTAACATAGCGACGTGCCGCGCAAACACGGGGCCATCCCCTTTCCTCCGTTTCGCGCGCAGCAAAAGGACCGTCGTGGCTGAAGAAAAGTAGATCGGTGCCGCCCAGTTCCCCACGAAGATGAGGACCGCGACAGCGAAGAAGTTGAAGCCGCTCACGCCGTTGTAGGCGCTTGAGAGGTCGACTGATGAGATGGCGTTTGAGCCACCGAAGGCAAAGTAGGAGGCGTGTTGGAGGAGGAGGGAGGAAAGGGTGAGGTCTGTGGTAGAGAGATCAGCGGTGGAAAGGAAGAGAACCTGTAACGAGTGGAGGAGGAAGAGGGGGATGTTGGTTGCGCGGGACTGGGTGAGGGCTATGAGGGTGTAGAGGTGGTGGAGCATCTCTGGGAATGCGGCGTCAGTAAGACAACTAAGGGTTGGGTTGGCGGTGGCTGGGTTCATACCGAATGCCTCTTTGGATTTGGAACCACCGCGCACGCTGAGGAAGACCACGCATGTCCCCGTTACCAGAACGCCGGCAAAGACCATGCGTGCGCGGGTAACGAGCGAGAACTTAGGGAGAGCCTCATGTAAGGTGGAGATGGGTTCAACAACGAGCTCAGGAGAATCCTCGTTCGTAAACGCGAGCTTAAAAAAGAACGCTGTGGATATGAGGACTCCCATCAGTGAGACCAAGAACGGGCGGGGGTTACTCTGGCTGATTGGCCGCGTGAGTTGTCTCAGAAGCCAGGCGTACGTTGCCAGGACTAGCGACCAAAGGAGCTTGGGGTTCGCCACGACGAACGTTTTCACGATGTCAGGAGACCCGGCGAACTTCTGACCCGTCTGATTCCAGCCGCGGATGATGCGGGTCGCGCCTAGGACGATGGCAAGCCAGAAACAGGTACCTCCTAGACCGTTACTTCAGACCATTGTTAGCAAATGCAAGGTCCTTGGCCTCTGTGTCCATTATAAGTCGAAAGGCCATGGGTGAGTACCTTGGTCGACTTTTGAGTACCAATGACGCCATCCAAGCAGTCGTCGCCCAGTACCAAAAGTGCTGCTCCTCCTCCACGTAGCTACTCGCAAACATCATTGAACCGTAGGCAAGCGTGATGGTCGCGAAGGCGACGAGGGATCGCGAATTGCCCGAGGAATACAGCGCTGTCGTTGCGAGAATGCATGCTGCCGCGGCTACAACCTGACCAAGGACGAGCTTGCTCATGTCGTAATTGCTTGCCATGTTACTCATGAGGTCTTGCGCGGACCGAAGCCACTAGGAGCAGTCAGTGAAGGCTACTTCATCGAGGTGGCAGAAGAGAGCGGCCTCACTCACCTCGGTTACTTGGTCAATCCACTCGGTAGACACCTCCTCGAACGAGGAAACGGACGCTAGATGCTTGTTGATAGAGCGCCAATCACACGCTAGTCTATGAGCGTCGCTCTTTCCAGCAGTACAGGGGTCGACGCCTGCGAAAATATCAAAGAGCTCTTCCCCGAACGCCGCAGCGGCCACCCCGAGTATTTGCCTTGCATTACGGATGAGCAGCTGAGCCTGGTCCGCCTCTGGAAACATGATTAGAGCCTATACATGGAGTAACCGGGCAAAGGGCATGGCGGGAACAAACTTCGTTGCCAGAGAGGCAAGAGTTCCGGAATGAACGCCCCAAGATTATTTTGCGGCACCGGGAACCCGAGCAGCCCTGCAAGCGTCGGCGCAAGGTCGGACTGCTCGACCTGGGAGTAATACTGAAAGTCGTCTCGAAAAGGCGCCGGGGCCTGCTTTCGGGGTGAGATAGCCCTCAATTTCGGCGACGCGAACATCAGTGCCGCTGAGGTCTCGCCGGCGGAGGACGCCCCGTGGTTTCCGGCGTCATTCATCCCGTGGTCGCCGCACATGACCAGTAACGTCGACGAAAGATGCTCTTCGGTTTCTATGGCGCTGTACAGCTGTTTGACGATGTCGTCCATCTCCCGTTGCTTCGGGACCATGTTGGGGCTGCGGGACAGAATCGGGATCAGGATCAACCAACACGAGGGTTATCGGCGTGGACACTCACCTTCTCGGTCCGGATTTGTGGCCGATGTGGTCAAGGCCGAGGTAATGAAGAATCATGGTGTTCCAATCGCGATTCTTCAGCTCCCCAGCGATATTCCGTGTGACGTTGTTATCAACCTCGGTAAAGTCCTACCCGTCGTATGAGCTATGAAGCCATGTACAACATTCCAATATCAGAGGGACCGACTCACCGACACGAAAAAGCTCGACGTCCCGTCATGTCTATCAAAAACATCGGGGAACAGCTTCAGCCACGTATCATCCCCAAACATGACAAGCTCCCCGGCGCCTTTGGCCTTCATCTGCGCCAGCCACGTGTCCTGCGCTGCGAGGCTCGATGTTGTATCGCCCTCATCGACATTGAGAATCGCGTCGAGAAACGATGGGATGGAGCCCGTCGTGATAGACTTGAGGCGCGGCATCGTCACCGTCGGCGACCTCGCGAACGCGGTGAAGGGGATTGCCGCTCCGTCGCGTATGAGCCTAGCACGACGCCGTGTCAGTCCCGGCTACCGACTTGTTACGGGATGAGCTGGGCGTCATACTCTTGGGCGAACTGAAATCCAGAGTCCTCCGTGTAAACGAAATCACTGTTGGTGATGCCGTCAGCCGATACGAACCCCACTCTTATCATCACAGAGACTGGGAACGCATACCTCCTCAGCGCATCAACAACCATGAAGATGAGCCGATCAAACGGAGCTGCCGGCACGTCGTCGAACTCATCAAGCGGCTCATACTGTGCAAGGCCGGGGATAAACGGCTTGTAGGGGAAGAAACCTCTTGCGAACACGAGGATCGCCACGGGGACCAAGATGTTCGCTGCCACTGTAAGTGGCACGAGCATAGAGCGTGCCATGGCGGAGATATTTAGGAGAACACTCTTGGTGCTTTTCGGACCGGCTGCGCCGCTTCAGATCAACCTGGCGAGGCCCTCCGCTTCCATCCCAGCTTCAAGCTTGCTCCTCCCCTCTCACTTCAGGCCTAAAACTGAGCCACGGGAAGACGCGTGGGAACGAGACAATATCGCCTTACGCGCGGGATTGTTAACTTCACCCGCCTGCTAGGTCGGCCAATTCAGGGGGACACGACTACCAGGCCAGGGGACGCGTCCTCTCCTAGGGCGGCAAACGGACGACTCACAATGAAGCTCTTGACTTGACTAGGTATTTATTGCAGAAATGAGAGCCAGTAGAAAGTTGTAATAAAAAAGGCGAAACTTCTGTGAGATCCGTCTTCGACGAGGACCTGGAGGGACCCGGATGAACGCGAGGCCGCCTTCTTCCACGGTGTCACTACGAGATCACGTGACACTGGTCCCCCTGAGACTGGGAAACAACTCACGAGGTGAGAGTGGACAACCTCAACCGCAAGTTGCAGACCTAGGATATACGCGCAGGGAATGTACGGTCATCTAGAGAGGGAAAGATAAAAGTCATTGTATGAGGCGTCTATTCCATCCTAACCGTTGCGCCGCGCCTGTTCCTGGGTATCAGCAATGGGGCCCTTCCGCGCTCAAGCAGCGTCTCCCTCCCCGAGCTTCTCGAATGCCCATGCGGAGCGGCATGATCTCCCTTACCCTCATGTCAGATGTCCGGTACGAACAAAAATACAGTGATCTCCTTATCCAATCCATAGTGTACATCTCGCCCCTCCCTCCCGAAGGGACCCAACACCCGTTGGCCTAGCAGACCCCCTTGCGCCAAGCCAAGCAAAACAAACCGTGTTCTCAGCACCTTTGGGCCCCGCAGATCGCAAAACCCAACCACTCAGCAATAGCCGTTGTATCTCTGATCCTGGTTCAGGAGCCCGTTAAAGCTCAGCTGCTGCCTCTTCGGAGCCGGGGGCACAGCGTCCTCGTCATCAGAAGAAAGCGTGAGGTCAATAACCGCCGCCGCCGGCCGCTTGGCGCTCGTTCCACCACCTGGTCGACAGGATGTCGCCGGGCTTTCGCGGGCATCGCTCATGGCCGGCGTACCGATACTTGGGGGCATGGACCTGTTCGGTGTTACCGAAGACTTGACGCCAAGCGAGTTCACAGACGAAATCTCGAGATCATCGAGATCTAGGCTTGATGTGTTTGTCGCCGCCGGTGCTGCGCGGGGCGACCCCGCCACCTTCCACTCAGCGGTCGTTGGCTCAATTGTCACCTGCTCGAGGTCCCTTGGTGTCTTGGATAGGATGTCCAAAACATATCTGTAGGGAATGGGTTAGTTGCGGGCCGCGGCTTGACACCGGGTCTTCACTTACTCGTCCACCGCCAGTTGCTCGAATGGTGCAGGCCCATTACATATTGGACACACCCATTGTGGCCCCTGTTCTTGTAATTGAAGGTATGAAGTGCAGTCGAAGCACCGTATGTGGGTACAGCCCATTCCTCGGCAAGGGAGACTCAACCGCATGTACGACAACGGACATTTCAACGACATGACTTGAGACGTGGCCTGAATGTCTGGGTCGTTTGACTTGTTGATTACTACGACATATGGATCAGTGCTCATTCAAAAAAGATCTTACTCGTCGACTCAACGGCAATACTCACAGTCACGGACCACGGTCGCCTTCAAGATCCGCTTTCCATTCCGTACCCGTGCAACGAGATCATCGGCACTTATTACTTTGCACACATGGATGGCAAGGAAGAATTTCTGTCAGGGAGCAGCTTGTCAGCTGAGATCCGGTCAGGCTTTGCGATATTGGTCGAAGCAAGGGGGCAAGGGACAATGATTGTTACCTTTCCAGTCAGCGCATAAGTGAACTCTACGTTGTTAACATAACTGCCCTTGAGCCGTAGGTAGCTCGTAATGTCGACGGGTCGTGTGGAACCGGGCTTCTTCTTCAATCCGCGGAGGTTGGCTTTCACCTCGCCCCCATTCACTTTCAACTCCGAACTATGGGGGAAAGATATATCCTGGGGACCGGTGAAGCCATCAGAGCAGAATACCATCACCCTGTACTCCTTGTTGTCCGCGCATTTTTCCAGATCTGGGTGGTCTATGAGCCTGATGGACACCGACACAGTGTTTCTGTGATGTGCCATAACTACAAAATATATTCAAATCAGCATTGGTAATACAAAAAAGAGATTAAGCAAGCCGCGGAATAGACTCACTGGGGCATTCGTGGATTTTCCCGACTAGACTTCGAATCTCGTAGAAAGGGCTTGGCTTGAAGGAGAGCGTGTTCGGATGCGCAACGGATGGAGCCGCGGGTGGGTTTGCCCGTCCGTGGTAGAGGGGTTGCAGGGGCTGGGAGTGCATTGGGGGAACATTCGAATAGTAGTCTGGCCGATGGGGCGTCGCAGATGGCGCAGGCGATGGCGCCATTGGCTTCCCGGACATGGCGGACTCAATCTCTCCCTTGAGCTTATAGAACAGCGCTGAATCGCCTCGGTTGTACGCTAGCTGTATGTCTATGGAACGTGTATCAGCTTTCACCGAGTACAAGGAGAGTGGATGTATGCAGACTCCTTGAGAAGTAAAACTTACGGTTGATGATGCGGTTGCGCAACTCGGCCTTCACGCCGCCGCGAGCCAGCCCATTGTTTCCACAGATAGACTGGAGCTGTCGGACGAGCAGGCTATTATTATTGAGCTGCCCAACAAGCGCAGTCAAGTCTGCATACTGAATGTTTCGTTGTGACATGCCGCGGGTGACTGAACGAACAGATCGTGGTTGCGTGAAAGAAGGAAATGGTCCTAGAAACGGTAGACGTATCGTCAGGGTTCGACTAGTTGACAATGTGCCGCTGCGGAATCATGGGAGCGCGGTTCCAAGATAGAAGCCAAGAGCGTATCGGGAACAGCGGCTTCGGCGCCAAACGTGTCCCACGGTAGCGCAGGAGTGCAGGCGGCGCAGCTCAGACGGAAAGGCGAGGGTCAATGGCGGCCCACCCACCCTCTGTAGGAACAACGAAGGGGCGACCAACCAACCCCCCACCAAAGCGCAATATCGTCCAAATTAACACCTAGCCCTTCGGTTCTGTTCGTGGCTTCGATGGCGACTATCGATGTGGGGTTGCCGTTCTGCCGTGACAGGAGCTGCTGGCACACCGGGTTCCGGTATAGGATAACTATTGGGCTGGCGCGTATTGCATGCAGACCTTCGTACTTCGGAGGAGCCTACTCGTCGTAAATGGTTCGTCGAGGCTGGGGGATGTGGCAAGGGAACGTCTGGGAGCCCAGCCTGGCCACTGACTATTCTCGAGACGAGTCAACTTGGGAAAGGGCAAATGCCGAGAGTTTCGGAGATTTAGGGGAGCGTGCGACTCAAGTCCGTCTTTGAGCGTGTTCGGCAGCCCAAAAACATCCGTGGACTGTGGGTATGCTGCTCGCGAAGCCGTCGGAAGGTCGAGGCAGGCTGGGCCTGGAGGCACATATCATTAGTTTGATGTCACAAGAAGTCGGGCGGTATCGGGGGGCAAAAAAAGGGAGGCGCGCCCAAGTTGGTGCAACCCCACTCTCACACCTGGCGCCTTCCCTCTCTGGTCCTAATTGAAAGCGGCTTATCAAAGGCATTTTTCGATCCCATCCACCAGGTCCTTCACCGCGGGAACTCGATAACAACCGGACTCGGGCAATTCCTCTCTTCTTTCGCCTCTTATCCGATTCGTACCGCTGTCTACTTTCACCACTTTACTTCAGTCCCTGCGGGCGTCTCAACACAATGGCGAAGGGTCTAAGATCAAGCACCAGAAAGGCCAACAACCAGCGGCTGAAGAGCAATGTCTTCGGCCCCGTGGAGGCGGCGAGGGCTGAGCGCCTGTCTGCGAAATTGATGGAACTCGCCAACCAGCCAAAGCCCCAGCGCGACACCGAGATGAAGATGGACGACATGGCGTCAGATGGTATGTGAAGCCGCTGCTACCGCCGCGCACCAGCCGCCTTGTCACCAGTGTCATGTTAACTTTCTACCTCAGACGGCGTTGACTCGGCAAAGCAACTTAACGACGGGGCCGGTAAGTTCTACCTGGCACGGTTCTACCACACGAGGAGACTCTCTAACTATTTCCCAGGAATGGACGTCGACTCTAAGAAAAAGACTCTTACCGCCAGCCAGGTCGCTCTCAAGAAGAAGATCGAGAAGCGGAAGAAGTTCAAGTCCCGGATAACCTTCCCCAAGTACAAGGAAAGGAAGGCTAGGGGAAAGCATTGAAAGGACGTGTCCTAGTTTTTGTTCTCTTTCTTTTTTCTTCATGTTTCGGGTATCATTTTGTCATTTTGCGGGAGGGTCTTTGTGATGTTCAGGTTCAAAATCTTACTGCTCGCATTACGTCGGGCAAAGGGCGCAAAACACAGGCACCGTTCCTATTTCCAATATGAAATGAATGAAAGATGAGGCGACGGGAGTCACCATGAAATACATGTAGATAAAGATCGGACCATCGCTGCAACTATGATTTCGATGCCGCGGCCCGCTCTACAAATGCGTCTCACCGAGACCCATACGATTTGAGTGAAGGTGGGTACAACAAGTACCCAGCGAGCGGTACCTGGTCCCCCCACCCCCAGTTGCAGCTCCAAATGGCTGCAAGCCTCCTCATCCATTCCATCCGCGGGCCTCCAACACCTCCACCCAGTGGCATATCCAAGCTTAAGTTGAAGCAATCACCCTTTCTTGAATCTAGGTGCCTGAACCCCCTCTTGTCCCCATTCACGCCGTTTACGGAAGCATCTCGGCGCATCCTTCTCATGTCAACCCCTGATACGTAACCGGCAAACAGATGCGCATCTGAGCTCGACGACAGCCGCCCACCTCTTCCCTCCCTCTCGACCTACTCGACACCCTCCACTCACAGCTCCGGCGCACCCCTCTTCTGCGGCAAGATGTCCTTCACCGCCGCCATGCCCCCATACAACACGAGCGACCCGACCGCCTCCTTCCTCAACGCCTCGTGCCTCGACTTCCTCCTAATTGAGCTCGTGCCCCTCGCCTATCGCGTGACGAACGAGCTCGAGCCGCCGTTAGACGCCGCCAGTAGTAGCCCCGGGTCGCCGCCACCGCCGGGCGACGCGGCATCGCGGGGCGGGCTAGACAAGGAGGACGAGAGGGAGGCGGCGTCGTATCGGCTTGATATGCTGGGGTATCGCGTCGGGCAGGGTCTCGTGGAGAGGTAAGTTCCGATCGCGCGCTTCCCCTCCGCAGGAGATGAGAAGGTCATCTGGGGTCCCCCGTCCTACGTCCAGCGGTCTACATCTCCGGCATGCGTCCGCGCAAGCGAGGAATGGGAGGGTATAGAAGTGCTGACTACCTTCCCACAACTAGGTTCTCACGCGACCGACCGAAGTTCAACGAGACGTTAGACGTGATCAAGTTCGTATGCAAGGACCTCTGGTCACTTGTGTTCAGGAAGCAGATCGACAACCTAAAGACCAACCACCGCGTTCGTTTCCGACACTCTCCACCCCCCTCCCGGTTCCGTTGCATCGCACCGAGGTTTTTGGCCGCGATAGCTAACCCATGCTGGGCTCGCGCAGGGCGTCTATGTTTTAACTGATAACTCCTTCCGCCCGCTCTCGCGAGTGAGTACCGCGCCAGGCGGCAAAGCAGTCGTCAAAGCCGCACCAGTACGAAGCCTACCCAGCCTTCCCCTTTCGCGCTCGCCTACCCCCAAAACTCCGCGGCTCCACATATATATGCCAGCTAACCCCTTATTCAAGTTTCTACTCGTGCCGTGCGGGATAATACGAGGCGCCCTGGCCGCTATGGGTATAAACGCAACGGTGCAAGCTGACGCGAACGAGTTGCCGGCCGTCGTCTTCCAAATCAAGACGATTCAGATGAGATCATAAGACGAGTTTAAGAATCAGGCAGACGTTCCACGACTATAATGACTGTAATGAATGGATTATCAGGGAGCATGGGAGCGTGATACGGAGAGGCATTCTACGCTATGGTAGCGACTACTGCTCCCACTAGATCATGGACCTCGTGTGTATGATCGACACCATATGTTCCTCCAGGATCTGTCACCGTATTATACACCCACGACAGCCGGTCTCGTGGTTAGTCGGAGACGCGTCCCTGCATCATATGTCCCACTAAACCTTTGGCCCAGTCCTGACTCACAGCCTATTGACAAAAGAAAGATCAGCCACTCTGTCACATCGCATGTGGTTTTGTTTTGTGTCTATTGCCAGCTATGTCCGCGACTTGTACGGCCAAGTAGCATTTGTACTTCTTATTTGGAATGACGAGAGGTAGGGGTTATTTACTTCTGGGGAGGGTTCTTGACAAAGTTGATGCCCTTCTCAATGTTGCCCTTGAGTCCGCTAACACACGCCTCCAGTAGCTTCTTCTCCTTCTCGGTGATGTCGCCAATGGCGTCGACGGCCTTCTCCGCACCGTTGGGCTGTTTTGTAGATTAGTACCGGAGCTGCGGGGGAATGACAGAACGGCAGAGTAGAAACTCACCCCAAGCTCGATGGGGACAGAGAAGAAATCGCAGCCGGTCTTCTTCGCAATCTCGGGGCCGCCGGGGACGCCGGGGAGGTAGACGAAGCTGGGCTCGACAAGACCCTTCTCGCCCCTAACAGCCTTCAGGAGCTTCTCAGCGAACCTGGAGAGTACATTAGCACTTGCTGCACCTTTGGTATCCACATCGACGTCATCACTTACCGGAAACCGGCGTAGGCCATGGAGAGGGTGGCAGACCCCATGCCATCCTTTGCCTTGACGACCTCGTCGCCGCCGAACTGAACACGGTTGACTAGAGCATCGTACTTGTCGTCGGGGATGGTCACGGAGGGGGTGACCTTGCTGAAGAGAGGGACGATGGTCTCGCCCGAGTGGCCACCGATGACAGGAACGGTGAGGTCCTTGGGAGCCTTACCAGTGATTTCGGCAACGAAGGTCTCGGCCCGGACGATGTCAAGGGTGGTGACACCAAAGAGGCGCTGAGGGTTGAAGACGTTCTTGTTCTTGAGGACCTCGGCAGAGATGGGCACCGTCGAGTTGACGGGGTTAGAGATCACGAGGATGTAGGCGTTGGGGGCGACTTCGGCAGCGACCTCGATGAGGCCCTTGACAATGCCGGCGTTGATGTTGAAGAGATCGTCTCGGGTCATGCCGGGCTTGCCTGCCGACTCAGATGTGAGTACATGTGGGGCCTAACCGCGGGCCGAAGTCACTTACGGGGAATACCGGCCGGGATGACGATAATGTCGGCATCCTTGAAGGCGGTCTTGGCTCCGTCATTGGCGGGGAGGAAGCCGGCCGTCTTGGCCTGGGAAGAGATGTGGGAGAGATCGGCCGCGACTCCGGGAGTGTTGACAACATCGTAGAGCGCGAGCTCGTCAACAAGCGGGGAGAGCTTGAGGAGAAGGGAGAGAGGCTAAGAGACAGTTTGTTAGGATCCGTCCATTAATCAATCGGTGGACACGCGTCCGGTGATACGGACCTGGCCAATGCCGCCCGAGGCACCGGCAACGACTGTTGACGATCGCGGCAGGTTAGCAAGCTGTTACCGCGACAATAAATAGGGCAGAATTAGCGCGGGAGAGCTTACCAGCCTTGATGTTCTTCTGAGACATTGTGGCGGAGTGTGTTGGTGGTGTAGGTTGAAAATGGATTGTTGGTCTTAGGGAATAACGAGAAATCAAGGGAAAGGATCAAAATCTCCTGCTGGGTTCTCTATTTATAATGACTCGTGGAAGGTGCGAATAGGTACGAGGAAGGAAGGAAAGGTACTCAACGAGGGGTCATGGGTCTCAAACGCAAGGGGATGGAGGGACAGGACCTGTTTTGGCGGGGGAGGGGTGAATGAGGGGCACGCGCTAATAACCGCCAACCACGACGCATGTACTCTGTACCTCGTACCGAATAGCTTGATAGGTTAGGTAGCTCAGTTGGGCGATAAGTGCACCCATCGTACTTGGATTTCGCTACCTCGAACAGGCACTGGATCTAACTAGGCCAACTTCTTGTTCCTCGCACGGCTTGTATCTATCGTTTTCAATACCAACTTGAGTATGGCATCGTGTCGCGCTGAGGAGAGTCACCTCAACACCGTCGCTCCCTTGGACGACAAGGTCAATGTCACCTGGCGGGTCGACACGTACGAGGGCTGAACCTGGATTGCCGCACGTACGTCTTTGGTACATGAGCAATCAGAGAACGTCGGGCGAGCAAGGTTGAGGAACAACAGCACCGAGGCCTTTCCCTCACATGTCTCCGAAGCCAAGCCTCCACCGGCTCGGAAGCTTGCCCGGGAGGGAACCGGGTCATCCAGCCCTCTCGTCCCGCGGAGCTAAGGAAAATGAGTTAACCGGTCCAATTCCATGGTACCATGCTGTGGCTCGGCTCGTACCTCGCTTCAGCTCGCACCCTCGTACGTAAAAGAATGGGCGGGACTGCGAAGCCGGAGGCTCCACCCAACAAGAAACACCCGCGCCTTTACCCCGGATCCCCGGCTCCTCGACGAAAGCAGGCATGGTATGAGCCGCGGAGCTTTTTATGCTACTTGCCACGGCCCGAGTTCAGCCCCTCCGCCCCTTACACATCCCATGCGCAATGCAAGGCGATCGCATTCTCTTCTTTCGTGAGATAATTTTTGTCATAAAACCCGAGCCGCACGACCATCCGCTGACTCCCCCTCACACCGTCAGCCTCGTGTCGCCCCAACTATGGAATACCTCCGAGTGCGACAACGGATAAACTCGACCTCGCGCTTAAATGCATCGCTAGTTGTAGCGTCTGTCAATGTCACGGACCAACTATTCTCCTGAAATAGTCGAGATGGAGCCATACCCACATTCTCTTCAGATGAGGCCAAAGTGCACGTCCGGGAGTCAAATCACAGGATGAAATCCTATAGCTGGGCATTTGCGAGATGCACATTCTCGACACCGCGCTGGTACAGCAAGTGTCGTGGGCGACAGTTCCGTGGATATCCCATGTACGGGGCAAGTTCCTTTATATCATCTCTCATATGCCTTGTCCATCTGAGAAGCGGGCCAATACCATGAGTGCTCATATCGCGAAGGCACCCTCCTTTCCCCTAATCGATTCCCATATACATTGACACTCGATGCCCCCGCTTGCGAGACCACATTGGGAGAAGAAGCTTCGCTGATAACTTGCTTTTGTTTCATTGCGCCTTCGATGCCGGCGTGGGCCGTTTTCCGCCCCCCAGACGCCCAAAGAGTACGCCTCTCCACGTCATGTCCATAACTCCCCCACTATTCCCTTACGCCGACTCGGCAGCCTTCCGCGCCTGGACACCCCTGACCTTGGGCTCGGGGGAGGCCTTGACAGGGCGCTGCGAGCGACGGATAGCGCTGGCGCGCTGAACAGCGGCCTCGCGGAGGTCCATGCGGTAGCCCCTCGCGGCGGCGAGGTTGGCAATCGCCTTGTAAGCCCTGTGGTGGTCGGTATTAGCATTCGGGGCGGTTGCTTCTTGGAGGTGCGATAAGCTGAACATACTTGCGGCTGCTCTTGTTGTCGGACATGGTGAAGCTAGTGGTCGACTTGTAGGGGCGCTGGACGCTCTTGGGGTTCTTGCTCACGACGGTGAGGCCGCGCTTGCCGTTGGAGCTGATGCCAATGGCCTATTCCGCGGATTAGTCTTGATCGTTCGAATTCGGCTCTCCCGTGTTCCGGGGGGGGGGACGAGGGATCGCTACCTTGTCGTTGACGAAACCGGCATGCTAAACGAAAGCGTTAATATATGTCTACAAGTGCTTCGGCTAGTTTTCGAATGCGCCATACCTTCCGCGAGTTGACGTTCCTCAGGTTAAGGGGGTCACGCGAGAACTGGGGCGAGCCGTTCTTCGTCTTCACGAGGAAGCAGTTCTGGTTGCCTGCAGTGCCGGATTTGGATCAGTACGGGAGCTCTTGGGGCCGATTTTCATGTCCGGGTTTTACGTACGGACAACGTCCCAAACGACATCAGAAGACACGGAGGACGACATTTTGACTGGCGTGGGTGTTGTGATATTCTGCCCGTTTAGCTGGTGAAGTTGCGAAGTTCGATATTGTGAATTTTGAATGCCCAAAATCAAAGTGTGGGCTCGCTTATTTAGCAACTTCGGGATATAGAGGTAGGTAGTGGGGTAGATGTGGTAAATGCATGAGCAGCGCCAATCTCAACTGATATGCGGAATGTGGGTTGACAAGAGTATGCTTACGTAATCCAGCCTCACTCCCTCCGGGGTCCACGATGACGAGGCGGGACGATCTGAAGTCAGCGGTTCCTAGCCTCAGCACTAACAGCCCGCGGGGACGAACTGCGACTCATTCAACCCAGTTCTTCCATGATAAGGGTCGATAAGCGACTTGATCTACGGCTCTCAACTAGGATAACGATGTCCTAGTTGACGCCAAGTCCAACTCATCCACGTTCTCTTCTACTTTTCACCACGCCACCTGAGCAAACGAGCGACAATGCTTGTTCTCTTCAGTATATCCGTCTTCTTCCTCCTCGTCGCAACGGCCCTCTTCTTTACCCGCCACCTATGGATTCCTCACCTCTCCGATATCAACATTCCCGGCCGTGATTACCTTTATTCAAGCCTCCCCGATAGCTTCCACGGCGACGTTGAGGCCGGCCTCTCAAGCAACAATTTTGACCTCGCGACGAACATCGAATCCGGGGACGGCCGCGCCGGCCTCGATGATCAGAGCAAGGCCGAGATCCTTAAGATTATGAAGAAACGGCGCCTCAAGTTTGATGAGGCTAGGAAGGTCTATATGGAGAGCCGGTTCAAGGCGAATGGCATCGGCGCCGACGGGAGGCCGAAGGATCCGAAGTTCGTCAGCTTTTCGTGATTCTCTTTGGCGTCGAATTCCCCCATCCCCTGTCGACTTTTTTTCGACCGCGCATCCGTGCACTTGTTTTCCGGCGGATACTTCAACTTCCTTGCGTATCTTCTTTAGGGTTTGAGAGACCGGAGTCGTCGGGATTCACGGAAGGGCCAGGCTATTTGGAGACACTTGAAGGGGCTAATGTGGAGGCTCCTTAGTATATCCGTCATCGCGAGAGGGTCCAGAGATTTCCTATCCTTGGACTATGACTTATATTATGTCGGTGTTGAACGCCCGTACATAACCGCACTCTTTTTGTTCCCTTAGCACGTATCGCACCATTTCGTATGTCCTCTAATACAATCCTCGCAACTTGTATTGATTTCTCCTCTCCGTCTCTTGAGGTGTCTGAAACCATGGAAGAGGGGATACCATTATTTTATTTTCTTGAAACGGGGTTCTAAGCGACTATTTACACCGATGTCGTGTAAGTGGGCGCATGGTGAGCGCCATCGACTGCCCACAACGCCAAAACATTGAGTATATACGAATATCTTAGCGGAAACAAACAATCGATCAGGTCGACAACCTTCGTACTGCCAACCGGGGATGTTCCGGAGTCCCACATGAGTTGAGGTTAAGTGGCTATATTGGCGCGCGCTGGACATGCTGCTTCCCCCGCTGCCTTCTTGCGTTGAGTATCCATCACATCACTGGTTCTTCTTAATCTCGGGCCTATAAGCACGGTCGTCGACGCCTTCAACCTCCATAACAAGCTGATCGACTTCCCTGGCTTCTTGTTTCCACCTCTTTTCCGACATCCTCTGCTCCTTCTCGAACAAGTAGGAATCGGGCTTCTTGTAGCTACCGCAGAGCCTGTCCAGGAACGTGAAGAACTGCCCGTAGTTGACCTCGAACTTGGAGTGATGGAGAGAGTGGCACGCAGCGCCGTTGACGACGGGGTTGTCGGTCAGGTACTCGCCGTCGTGGATGAGGACGGTCCAGATGTTGACGCCCACGAAAAGCGCGACGTAGGCGACCTTGCGGAGCGGGAGCACGAATGGGTATATGTGGTAGGGAACGGACTGGGCGAACCCGTCAAGGGGGTGGAAGGCGTGGCTGGCGAAGGGCGTGGGCATGATCCACTTGTGGTGCGGCTTGTGCAGCCTCCTGTAGATGAGAGGGTGATGAAGACCCCGGTGGATCCAGTAGATGAAGAAGTCGGTGAAGGCGATGAAGAGCGGGAATTGGAGGACGTCGTACCAGAGGCCTGGGCCGTCTTTGGTGATGTCATACAACTTGCCGTAGCCGCGTACCTCGGCGACGAAGATGGGTGTCGTGAACAGGGCCAGAAACGGCATCGCAAAGTTGGCCTGCTTAATCTCAAGCCACACCTGATTTTTCAAGAACTTGGGGTGCATCATAGTCCTCTTGTCGAAAACCAAGACGTACGATAGTGCGCCGAATATGAAGTAGACCAGAAAACCGAAGATCCTGTGGAAATATGAGTCGAAGCTGCTACAAGAGGAGCATGTACGACATCGCGATAGAAGGATGTCGTTGCGTATTGGAAGGAAACTAGACGTACCATGTAATAAAGAAGAGACTGAGGATCTGGCGATATATATTGTCCCTAGACCAAGCACTCATGTACGCGGCCTTCGAGGGTTCGAGGTGTACGTATGCGGTGGCGGGTTCATAGCGCCATACAGACAGTGGCTCGGACGTGGCGTTTGATGCAGGGTTGAAGTCGCTCAGCGGGGGCTTTGCGGGATGGAGTGTCGCATAGGCATGGTCCAGAATGACGGTGTCGAAGATCTCAAGGACGATGTCCATGGTTACGGCCTTGGACAATAGATGGCGAATAAAAAGCCGTCTCTTGGGCAAAGATGCGACGTCTCTTGGCGACCAAGAGTCTCAAGCGATGCTACTTCGGGCCTGGGATTTGATGTCGATTTGGCGGCGTCGTTGAAGGGAGACTGAAACTCCGGGGGTCCTTCCGTTGTGTAAGGTAGGCGTGAACTACTCCCTTCAACCACTTTATCGGCCCAGAATCACTAAGAGAGGAAGCAGCTGAAGTGGTGAGAGGTGACAAGGGAGCGGCGGAGCCATAACAGCCGAGACGAAGGGACAAGAAAGAGGTGGATTTAGACGGTATGGCCCCCCGTCTTTATACACTCACATACCCTGGCGTACCATTTGGGAGCCGTCCAACGGGCACAATCGGAACAACCCACTGTGTTATACAAAGATTAGGTGTGTGGGACCAGATTCCCATCGCCGGATCCGCTCAAACTCCGACCGTTGAAAAATTGTGAAGACGATTGGCGTGAGCAGGCCGTTGGGTCATTTAGCATTATCAATCTACACCAAAAACCCGCTCTGTAAGCCGATGTTAATAGCCCCGGATCGGCGCTATCGTCACCATCGGAACGAGAATATTCCAATGCGCAACCATTCCTCCGCAACGGATCCGGGACGTATATCTCCACAGTAGTTGTCAGGGTAGCGTCTTCATGGCCGCATTTTCCGATGATGAAGCCATCTTATGTCCAGGGTATTTCCGAGTGCAAAAAGTGGCGCGAACAACTGGCCATGGTCTGATCTGGAAAGAGCAGATCCGGAGCAGGAAGGGCGGTGGGTTCAATTCGTCTCTCTGATTCGCCCACCAGTGCTAGGACCTGAGCGGCATGGGGAACCGTTGTGGGGTTTGCCGTACGACTAACCCATGGGCATTTCCCCATACAACCTCGCCCGTGTACATACAAGTGATATGGCAAGGCCAAGTCTGCGTTTAGACGTAGGGGTCTAAGTACCCTGGGCGCCATGTTGGACACGTTTAGATGATTACTAATAAGCCGTACGAAGGGAAAACGCAACAGTCGATATCAGCGCCGCCGGAAAATAAGCAGTCTTGCCCCAAGAGTACAGATTGTCGTTAGTTCGATGTCCCGTCCCAGCTTTCCCGTGTTCTCATGCGCATCCCACAGTACCCAGCTGGTTAGAGCGGTACGATGCATTGGACACTTTATATCTTGAGAGGCCCGCATTGCTAGCGGGTAACTCAATGCTGGGTCCTAGCCACCTGAGATTCCAGCGGAGGGGCTCGTGGAGGAAGCATGATCTAGACGCTTGTTCTCAGTCCGGGCGAAGGTCTTGCGTGCTTCGGGGTATATTGCAAACCAAACAGTGACAGTCATCCTTTCGGGTAACGCCAACAGATGTAGTTGAAGTCGCGACTCAATGTCACCTTTCGGCCGCGGCGGACAGCGCTCAGAGAGCGGGATGCCGTGTGAATTCAGGAGCAAGTACCCGACACCATGTGCTTGATGCGATGCGTGTTGCTACACTGCGCATTGCCGTGAGGAGGGTGTATGAAGTATATCACAACCACCCCGCCAGGGAGTGTCGGATGCACTGAAGACAAGTGCTTCACCCGCGGAGGTAGAGAAAGGTAGTGTCCGCCAGCACCACGCAGTCGGAAGTGCCTGCACCGCGTAGTGTGGACTAGGTATGTCTTTGCAGAGCCGCCTTGATCTCGGCCGAGCGAGCGTGGGGGTGGGGGGCTCCCTAGAGTCGACAGCGACACATCATTCACCACATGGGTTTGAGTAGTCATGATTGTTGCGCCTCTCCCATTTCTCCATGCTCAGTACTCGTTACATAGGCTAGCCGCGGTTGACATATTTTTAAAGCCTGGCTTAATGGATACACCTGATGTGCCGCACGGCACCACCCCTCCCCCCGGCTTCTTGTATAGTCTGTTCGGCGGGAGGTGGCAGGTTTACCTTCCGAGGGAGGTCACCATCGTAATCACGTATGTTAGCCGGAACCTCCAGATACTCGTATCTCAACCCATCGCGTCAATCGCAAAGATACAGAGCATCAAGGTGTCTTGCCGCAGTCCTGATTTTCTAGAAGCAGACTAAATACCTTGGTACTCATTTGGCATATTTGTGGAGTGTGGGCTGCTGGACCACAAGGGGCGAGAATCGAACTAAGCGTTGTCCCTGCCCCAACCGCGAAGGTGTGGTGCGCGGGTGTGGGTACGGTGTGTGGATACCGCCACATATCCCACACCTCACCCTCCCCCCCCCCCCCCCACCCCGGTCAATTACACCCGCTGCCGCCGACCACCACGGCCACACCCCCCCACCTCTCGTGTGAATTTGGGGGAAGGGGGTGCGCACAGACCAGCACTCCCCAAACCCTGGCTACCGGTTGTACTTCTTCCGTACCCTGGAGTGGCTGGGAGACTGCTTTGCTAGCGTCTTTACCTAGCTGACACAGCTGCAATCTCTGAGGTTTCGATGGATTTAAAAGTACCTAGAGGTACACCACTGACCCACCTCACACGCCCCCTGGCGCTCCGGTACCACTTGGGGGACCTACTCTGGTCGGTTCATGTTGCTGTTGCGCCCCAGGCTGCTTGTTTCTCTCGTTTGCTTCACAATCACCAAACGCCGCACCCTTTCCTCCTTTCCCCTTCCAACCTGTCCCAACACCGAACCCCACACCCACCCATCGCGACCTATCGGTATTCTTTCATCAACGCAGTCGAGCTCTGGCGAGCTAGGCAACCTCCCAGTCAGAGCGAAAGCTAGGGAGAACCGTCTTCCGCTTTTCAGCGCGAAAAGCCGGGGCCAGGCTGACGACCAGCAAGTTTTTCCTCCGAGCCTCGACGTCTCGATCCGACCTCATCAACCCATATTGAATAATTCGTGCCGTCGCATTCCTATCCCAAATCGACAGCACACTCGCCGCGCCGAGGGCCCCCCGCGTTCGTATTTTCGACCGACCGACCGACCCTTGCCGCTAGGTCTTCTGCTTCTTTAGCGCGCGGAAGACGCGATCCTCGAAAATGTCGATGTATCCGCACAACCCCCGAATGGGGCCCCCGAACGCACGGTTCAACGAACTTCTCGACCAGCTGCGCTCCGAGTTCGATACGCACATCCGTGCCGGCGAGAGCTATGAGCATCAAAGTACGCCACTCCTCTACATGGAACGCTTCTCGCGGGTGCCGGTTTGATACACGCGGTGCTAACTCTGGCTGTCTCAGTCAATGCACAGGTCAACGAGATGCAACTTGTCCGTGAGAAGGTCTACCAGATGGAGCAGACTCATTTGACTCTGAAACAGAAGTTCGTCCGCTCTGCCCTCATCCGACCCTGCGATTGGGAATAGCTAACAATTTGCGGCGTTTCTAGATATGAAGAAGAGATCCAGATGCTTCGTCGTCAGCTGGAAGCTTCGCGTGGAGGCGCCCCGCCGGCCGGAATGAACGCCCATCCGCAGCCGCCCGTCATTGCCCCCGGGAATGGGATATTTAATGGCATCATGAGCGGCGCCGGCCAGGGCGGCTTGGCCCCGCCCCCACCTCATCCGTCCCAGCCAGAGCAGATGGGCCCGCACAGCCAGATCGGGCAAGGGCCTCCTCCCCCTGGCGGCCTCCCCGTCCCCCCTCCTCCCCCGGGTCCGACCCAGCAGCCGCCTTTCCAGCAAGGCTACCCCCAGGGGCCAGTATCCAACGGCATGGGCCCACAGGCCCCCCAGAGCACGGCGTCTCCGGGTCCGGGAAGACGGGGTATGGGTAGGCCTCCCGCTACGGTCGGGCCTGCCACGCCGCAGATCAACACCCCGATTCCCTATCCCGGCGCCGCGCAGTCTCCCCAAGTCAGCCACCCCACCCCTGACAACCGCAGCATGAACCATCATGCCCAGCCCGGGAGCGTCCTGAGCGAGCTCAATATCGACCAGATTCCGGCTCATTATAAGAAGGCGGGTGATGATTGGATCTGCGTCTTTAACCAGCACGTTCCCCGCCTGCTGGACATCGATCTGGTCCATACACTGCAGCACCAGAGCGTCGTTTGTTGCGTACGATTCAGCCACGACGGGAAATACGTTGCGACTGGCTGCAACCGGTCGGCGCAGATCTACGATGTGCAGACGGGCGAGAAGCTGTGCATCCTTCAGGACGACTCGGTGGACATGGGCGGTGATCTCTATATTCGAAGTGTCTGCTTCAGCCCAGACGGCCGATACCTAGCGACCGGAGCGGAGGACAAGCTGATCAGAGTAGGCGGCTCGACTCCTTTCCTCACTCGAATACATTGACTAACGAGACCGTGTAGGTTTGGGACATTCACCAGAAGCAGATTCGCCACACCTTCTCCGGCCACGAGCAGGACATCTACTCGCTCGACTTCGCGCGCGACGGCCGTACGATCGCATCCGGCAGCGGTGATCGCACCGTCCGCCTGTGGGACATCGAGGCAGGCACCCACATCCTGACACTGACGATCGAGGACGGCGTCACGACAGTGGCTATCTCTCCCGATACGAAGTACGTAGCGGCTGGGTCTCTCGACAAGAGCGTCAGGGTCTGGGACCTCCACCAGGGCTTCGTCCTGGAGAGGCTCGAAGGTCAGGAGGGCCACAAGGATAGCGTCTACTCGGTCGCATTCTCCCCTAACGGCAAGGACCTCGTCAGTGGCAGTCTCGACAAGACGATCAAGATGTGGGAGCTCAACACGCCCCGCGGCATCGTGCCCCCTCCCAACTCGGCCAAGGGCGGCCGGTGTGTCAAGACGTTCGAGGGCCACAAGGACTTCGTGCTCTCAGTCGCGCTCACGCCAGACAACCAGTGGGTTATGTCCGGGTCGAAGGATAGGGGTGTGCAGTTCTGGGACCCCCGGACGGGCGCCACGCAGCTGATGCTGCAAGGGCATAAGAACTCGGTCATTTCGGTGGCGCCCAGCCCGACGGGCGGCTACTTCGCCACTGGCTCCGGCGATATGAAGGCCCGCATCTGGTCGTACCGGACCATGACCTAGAGCGGTGGTTTGAGTTGGCCCTTTGAGACCGTGGAACTTTGGAGGTCGCTGCTGTGGTGACGAAAGTCTCATGTAACGAGAAGAGTGTCGGGCTTCCTAGGGAGAGAAAGCAAAGGTCTGACGTTCTCCTCTGTGTTTCTTGTTTTTATTCTGTCGGTGTTGAAGCTGTGGAATTGGCGGCGCAAGGCGGGAAGAAACTGGAGAGAGTAAGTGCAGCGTTGGCAAGGAAAAGGAAAACCGAGGGCATGGGAGAGGAGGTCACTCATTGGATCCCCCCTAAAACGGACTCTATGACTCCTACCCTGCCCTTCCTGGCACTTCCGTCCTTTCAGTTGCGGTGGGACGTTTTGTTTTTTTCATCATCTCTGGACTTTTTTTTACTCCCACAAACACAAGACCCCCTCGCGGATTTTGCTACGAATAGCTAGGATGTTATACTGTTTTTATTGCTACCATATGATATTTTCTTTTCGTGGTTCCTTCCATGTCTGGGTATTATGTGTTGCCTCCAACTAGGTATCTTCATCCGACGTAATTCATAAGCTTCCGGACTTGCATGGTGGTGTATCATGTGAGGTTGCCGAATATATCGCTGAAGTCGGTGCCGGCAGCCTTCTTCTTCTTCTTCTTCTTCTTCTTCTTGACCTCGTCCTTGTCCTTGTCCTTATTGTGGAACTTGTCCCTCGCCGCGTGAACGGCCTCGGGCGGCGCCGACGCAGTCTCCGCACGCTTAGACACAGGCACAGAGGCGGAGACGCGATCTACGGACGCTGGCCCCCCGTCGCTCTCCCGCGGCGCAGCCGAGGCAAATTCGTCACGGGATACAGACTCGCCAAGGTCCAGCGGTGGTTCGGGGGCCCGAGCCAGAGTAGGGGCCGGGGGATTCGCGGGCTGCGCCGGGAGATTGGGTAGAGATCTGGGAGAAAGGGCGACAGGGAGGAGCGGCGAGATGGCGGTGTTTAGTTGGGCGAGGGCGCCGAGGAGGACGAGGCCTAGGGGGGCGTACTGGTTGTCGGCCGCGAGCTGGGTGAAGGCGCTAGAGTGTCTTAGCCTTCATCCCCGGGGTGCAACGTCGGGCGGCAGGGGCGGGGGGGTATGTAGAGTTTCAGAAAGGGCTTACACGTAAGAGGAGGGCACGACATGCTCACCCATCCACCGCGCACACCGCACAACCCCATCCGCCCCGGCGCCGCGGAACCCGGAGGACGCCGCGAGGAGTCTCCGCACAGCGCGACGGAAAAGGCTGAAGCGCGACCACCACGCGGAGCGGCGGTGCTGGTTCTTATTGCGGTGGTTAAAGGCCGCTAGGAGGGTGGAGAGTGGTGCCAGGGTCGAGGACAGGTCTGGCGGCGCGGCCATTGTCAGAGTTCGGGGCGGGAATGCGTCCTCGGCCTCGTGAGTATCGGGTACGAAGACAACGCGCGCGCTGGCTCAAGGTTCGGCGGGTGATGCGCCTCTCTAGGGTCTATCGCGGTGGCGGGTTCGGCGGGAGGGCGAATGAGCCGGGGATATGCGCGCCGGGCGACGCCGCTGCAGGTGTGCGGGTAGCGTGATGATGGCTGGCAGCCGAAACTCGGGGAAAGAAGTTCTATACCCGGCGTGAGATCTCGTGGAAGGTGCTTCTCCCCTTTTTGAGCTGCCGTTGCGGTTCTTCCCCAGGAGCAACCATGCTATTAGTCTAGTCGCGTTTCAAAAGATTGATAGCCGTAATCATGTGTACATGCAGCGCGCACGCCGACGAAAAAGTGCAATTCTAAGTATGTCGTCAATCAGCGTGGGATGCGATACAGTGCATATTCACTGTCCTGTGCTATCGGATACCGCGACAACAGTGTGAGCGGGGCCTGAGCTTGGGCCGTGTGCGAGTATTCTCGAGTCCACGGGCTTGCAAGCGAAGACGGGCCGCCACACGCACGACAACGGTGCCCCGCGCCGCCCCGATCCGACGCCCCTCCCCCGCCACCCTTGACTTATTTCCGGGAAGACGCTGTGCGCGGCGTCTGCCACCCACGCTCATGAACCTCTCTCCCTGCCCCACCCAGCTATAGACTCGGAGCCGCCAGCCGTCCATAGTGAGGGGCCGGGTCTCGGGTGCCATCAGCCACTTATCTCAGAACACCCACACTTCGGCAGCACCAAGAACAAGAGTCGCCTCCGCGACGGTGCAATGACGCCTCGCCTTTCCGTCCGAGAACTTCATTTTCTACTTCATCTAGACATTGGGCTCAACCCTTGCTCCAGGGTCTGGTCCGGCTGTTCTTCAGTTATGCTAGGCTCTTGAAAGTACGAGTAGCTCGTGTATTTCGACAGATAGTCACTCGTGATCCAAGCCTCCACCCTGACGTCTGTCCGTCCTCTGCTCTCTACCGCTCCACAATTCCTCCCCTGTTGCTCTCACACCACAAAGGCCTTTGGCATTATACTACAGCTCCCCGGCGTACCCCCCGTGTCTAGCAGGGACGGGCTGACACTCACATGCGCAAGCATACTCGAGATCCTCGGTACTAACCCAGCCCGCGGATCGGACGTCTTTACTCCAGGTTGCTGTCTACTAGCGGACTACTAGTGTCGGTTGCCTATCTCTTCTCCGCCCGAGCCGGCCCCACGCACCTGCTTACTGCTAACGCTCGGCACCACACGAACAGCCGCCCCCTTATCTCCTCGAGTATAGCTACGTGGGGAGCTCGACGGTTCACCACTCGAACGCCAGAAGCCGTGCTCCGTCTCTGACCATGGACCGGAGCGACCCGGGGGCCAATTACGCCTCCGAATGGGGCCCCTCGCCGAGCAGATCGAGCGTCCTCTCTTCCAGCGCCGCCACCGACACCCACCCCCCCCTGAGACCGGGCGATGATGACTCTTCCGCGGGCATGAGACGACGGAGGTAACCAACCTCCCACTAAAGAGCCCGAGAGCGCCGCTGTCTAACATAGCCCCCAACAGCTCCGTCCCCCACCGCCTCGCGGCCCTCACCGACCTCGGCGGGCCCAACAGCATCCGCTCGTTCACTCGCAGCTGGCAGCGCGCCGCCAACTTTCCCGAGGTCCTCCCCCATCGCCCCTCTCTTGCCTTCGCTCCCGATCAAGAGCCCCTTGTTCCCGAATCCCTGTACCCGCGCTCCAACGTCGAGCCCGGCCCGCGGGAGTGGACGTCGCTGATAGGCCAGCACCTGGAGGCCGGGCCGGGGCCGAGCGGCCGCCGACTATCCGATGGCGCGGGCCGCGAGCGGCGGGATAGGGGTCGGAAAGCGATCGACGCGGAGCTCGAGAATGCGTTTTATACGGGGAGTGAGGGGAGCGAGGGAAGCAGGCGGCCCTCGGTGTTTGGGGCGCCGCCCGACCTCTCGTCATCGCCTATTGTAGGGAGCTACGGGAGCCACTGGAGCCACGGGAGTCACCGGAGCTACGGGACTGCGCATGCGGAGCTCGAGCGTCTTTCGTCTCGTGCCTCGTGGGGACGCCGCGGAGAGGAGACCTCGGGGGAGGAGGTGCCGCCGATGCTGGTGAAGGAGATAGAGCAAGATGGGAAGTTTGTCCTGGCCGTCGAGGGCCAGTCGACGCTTCCGCAGACGGTCTTCAACTCTATAAAGTGCGTGCGCTTTCCCTCCCCCTCCCCCACCCCCGCCCCCTTTTCTCTCTCGTTTAACCCCCCCCCCCCGCCGGGCCTCTTGTCCCTCTTCGTGAGCCTGAACCCCTGTCCATCCACTAACACGTCACACCTAATAGCGTCCTTGTGGGCGTCGGCCTCCTGAGCCTTCCCTTGGGCATCAAATATGCCGGCTGGGTCTGCGGCATGATCGCCCTCCTCTGCTGCGCCGCCGTCACGGCTTACACCGCCAAGCTTCTGGGCCGGTGCATGGACCTTGACCCGAGCCTCATCACCTTCTCTGACATCGCGTACATCTCGTACGGGCCCCGCGCCAGGGTCGCCACCAGCATCCTGTTCACACTGGAGCTGGTCGCCGCCAACGTTGCTCTCGGTCCGTGTTACCTTTGGGCGAGATCCGGGTGCGTGGAAAGGAATGCGCCTCGCTAACGGGTTGCTAGTCGTCTTATTTGCCGACTCGATGGAGCTTCTCTTTCCCGGACTCATGACGGCTGTGATGTGGAAACTGTTGTGCGTCCTCGTTCTGCTCCCGTTGAGCTTTCTGCCGCTGCGCCTCTTGAGTTTCACTAGCATCATTGGAATATTCTCATGCCTTGGAAGTGCGTTCTCCCCTGTCCGAAGATACATCCACTCCTGCCCCAAACATCCACCCTCGATTGGTATAAATTATGGTTATACTCTAACCGCGGCGCCATCTGTAGTCGTCGCCATCGTAGCCATGGATGGCCTTCTCAAGCGCCACTCTCCAGGCTCACTTCTCGAACCAGCCGCGACGCACCTATTCCCCAGGAAGTGGAGCACGCTCCCGCTCTCCTTTGGACTCCTCCTGAGTCCATGGGGAGGACACTCCGTGTTTCCAAATGTTAGTTGTCCCTCTCACGTCCCGCATGCTCTTCGCCTTGACCAACACGCGGCAGATCTATCGCGACATGAGGCACCCTCACAAGTATGGCAAGGCCCTCTGGATAACCTACGTCTTCACTGTAAGACCCAGCGTAACCCCGTTCCTCCGTCTGTGGCCCCCGCCCCGATGGCCGCTAACCTCTCCAGATCCTCCTCGACGCCACAACAGCCGCTGTCGGAATCCTCATGTTCGGCGATGACGTTCGCGAGGCTATAACCTCCAACATCCTCCGCACAACTGGCTACCCCACCGCTCTCACCATCCTCATGTGCGCCTTCATAGCTGTCATACCACTCACCAAGGTCCCGCTCAACGCCCGGCCGGTGGTCAACACCGTCGAGCACGTCTGCGGGGTCCATCATCACCACCACCTATACCCGGACGCAAGGCAGCATGGGGAGACGTATAGAACCATCGTGAGGGGGTTCGCGAGGGTGTTAGTACTGACTTCGTTCTTCGTTATTGCGGTTGTATTTCCCGCCTTTGATAGTATCATGGCCTTTATGGGGAGCGCGCTGTGCTTCTCCATCTGCGTGATGTAAGTCCTGCACACCTAGGTCCGCCTACCTCTTTACACTCCCTGCCTCCTTTCCTGTCCCGTGTAGTCGTGTCTTCCATCCGAGTCTTCGCTCCGGACCGGACGTACGCTAACCCTAGAAAGCCTGCCCCTAGCATTCTACCTCCGCCTGTTCAAGTTCCAAATCTCAACCCGCGAGCGCCTCGTCGCCTACTTCCTCATCACGGCCTCTTCCATCCTCTCCGTCATGGGCACCATTTGGGCCTTCCTCCCCAAGAACCTCATCGGCGCGGTTTAGGTCGATCGGTCTACGTAATAGTAGGAAGGGAGATGGATCACGACAACGTTTGCGGAACAACGAGTGGGCGGGGAGATGTTCGGAACTGGGTTATGGCTGGGTGTGGTCTTTTGGTAGTTTAGTTGTATCTTGACTCATCTACAAGCTCGTATGATCACGGCGTCATTTCCGCCGCCTTCTCCGCGGGCATGCTAATTTACTCGATTGTAGACCCGCGGACGCGGGATACGGGCTTACGCCCAGCCCTTTCGGGAAACAACACTTGGCGCTGTTTCTTCTTTTGTCGGCTGTTTCCAGGTTACATCAAGAGCAAGAGCGAACAAAGTTTGAGTGGGTACTTCTGGTATGTATATTATCATATCTGATACACAGAGAGCGAGCTGAGTTCTAAGCCGTAGCCTTGCGGGACTCGCCCAACCTCCGGCTGTTAATGTAAAGTGAGCCGAGGCGGGGAGACACCAATGAGAACCCAACCACAAGTGGAAACCTCTGACCGACACTGCATCTAAGTATGCACTTCGGGCCAGGCCCCAACCCACTCAACATCTCCGAGATCAATGCGCTTCTCCTTGCGCCTGTTGCAATCTCGTCCGATATTCCACGGGCACCCCTTGGCCCTCTCTTTCACCGCCTTATGATTGTTCTGGTGGAAAGGATCCCAACTGTTGACTCCAATGGAGATCTGCCCAAGCCCCTGCTGTCGCGCCTTCCCTCCTGAGCCCAGTACTTTTTCGGAATCCACACTAGATCCATACTCCCGACGCCGCTCTCCGAGTGCAGCCCACTTGTCGAAACCGCTCCGCTTGGGCGGCGGCGAATACCGTGGGGTCGACGCCGACACCGACGAAGCATGCCGAGCAGGTGCCTCTTGGAAGAAAAAGCCATCAGCAACGAGATCTTCGTCCACATTGCTGTGGATGAGACCAGGGTGGGCGTGGTTCTCTTTGTCGTTCAACTCCCCCCCGTCATGCTTGACACCGGTAGCCTCGGTGCTCTCGTGGCTCCAAGTGCGCGAGTTGATTTCCTTCAGCGTTTGAAGCTGTCGAGTGCGCTCCTCCTCCTCCTCCTCCTCCTCCTCCTCCTCTTCGTCCCAAAGATCGCTCCAGCTCTTCGAGAATACGTTCTGATCACGCCCACCGAAAATGGACGACATGGCTGACAGATTCTTCGGCTTGTTCATAGAAATCGGCAGAGAACCAGGCATGGTCGGCTGTTGACGGAACGGCCGGCTTGGCCGAAGAGGGGGGCGAGACACGGTCAGAGATTGCATGGATCCGCCGAGGCTCGAGTCCAGGACAGAAGATGACGGCGTGTGCAAGGCGGCCGAGCACCAGTCCGACGTCTCCTCCGACTTGGGGAAAAGCTCCTCCTCGTAGTCCGGAATGACGCTCAACTGGGAGCCTGTGTGGCGGGTGGTGGCGTGGAGTGCCTTGGCCCAAGGGAATGCACCCTGCTCAACGTGCGGACTCTGTATCGACGGGGTGCGCAATGGCTCCCTCCTCGCCGTCGCGCAAGTCCGCGGTTGCGCGGAGCAGAAGTCGTCTAGCACCTCGTCGGTCGTGGTGAAACTGACAACGTTGAGCAGCGCCTCGCGAGCACCCTCGAGCGAGCGCTTCCGCGGATCCAAGTTCATGCATTGAACGATGACTTCGTACGTGTCCTGCGACATCGTAGGGAAGACATCAAAGAGCGACTGCTTGTCCCGGGAGAAGTCGAGGAACAGCGGATCCGACTCGGTAGGCGACAAGAAGGGGTTCCGGGAGAACAGAACGTTAAGCAGACAGATGCCGATAGCCCATATATCTGCCTGGGCGGGTGAGTAGCCGGCGCCAGCCGAGTCAAATTGCTCCGGAGACATGTAGCGGTCGCTACCGACGGTAGATTCCATGCTCCACTTCTCCGCAGTCGCAAGCCCGAAGTCGCCCAGCTTCATCGACCCTTCCTGGGTCAAGAATATGTTCTCCGGCTTGATGTCGCGGTGGTAGACGCCCCGCTCATGAATGTAGGCGACAGCGTCAACCAGCTCGATCATGAACTGACGGACGTGCTCTGTCTCTAGCGGGCCTCGGCCCTCGCGGATCGCCTCGTAGAGATCTCCGCGCTGGCAGAACTCGAGGACGATGAACATATGCGTGTCAGTCTCGAAGGAGCCCACGAGGTTGACGATGTTCGGGTGGGACCCCAGTCGGCTGTGGAGACCAAACTCCTCGGACTTCTCGTCGACCGCGAACTCGCCGACGGCCTCGGTGGCGGCCGTCCTCTTTGTCAGGCACTTGATGGCCACGGTATTGCCGGTGAGTAGGTCCTTGGCCATGAAGACCATGCCGAAGGACCCATGGTTGAGGGGAGATATGGTCTCATAACGACCGTCGAGAACAATGCCATGGCTGAACTTGTCCTTCAGGCATTCCATTCTCCTCGAGAAAAATGATGGAAAGAATAACTAGATGTAACAGGAACCCGGCAAATACCAGATCCGGCGAGGCAAGTTGTACAGAGGCCCCGTGAAACTAATGCGCTAAGAAATGTGTTCGGCTTGAAAAGAAACGGACAGTTGATGGTTGTATACACAGGAAACGTCAGATAGAAAGAGGGTATATGTAAAAAGGTATGTTTGGGAATGCGTCGAGTAGTCGTAACGGGAAGCGGCCTTCCGGCGAGGAGTATGAAATGTACAAGGTTAGGCGAAAAATGAATAGAAGAAACAGGGCATCCAACTCCAGGTCGTTCTTGTTATCGGGGGTTCATATAGTAATGTTCGTTGTCGCTAGCAAAGAAGAAAGTCGATCGGTTTCGAGATGGACGAAGAAGAGTCGTGATAGTAGAAGACGAAGACGGAGGACCGAGAGGTCCTGCTGGAGGAAACAAATGGAAAGAGTCGTTATAAGAACATCGGATACAAGTGAGTGATGGCAGGCTGAACGCTGTTCAGTGTGTGCCGATGGAGGGCAGTGGAGGACGACACCGCTCGGGTGATCGAGCCGCCGTCGTGGGCAACTCGACGAGGAATGGTCTTGAGAGAGAGAGAGGGAGGGAGGGAGACGACGCTTGGTCGTAATATACGGACTTCGCGTGAGCGCGAAGACCTCGTTGGCGGCTGCCCGGCTGGAGAGTCGTGACACTCTTCGGGGGGTGGGTTGGCGTGTGGACGAGCGTCGAAGCTGTATCCGAAACAAGATGCCCGGAGGACTTGTTTGTGATCCGTTCAGTGTTCAACGGTCGACTAATATCGGTGACTGAAGACCTGCGGATGGCAGTGGCAAGTCGGTGGCGCTGGGTTGGCTGGGACGTCGTTGTACTGTACAGCGGGAACCGTTGACGGGAGACACAAAAGTCGGGGCGTGGGAGAGCAGAGTCGTCTTCTTCCTCTCAGGTGCTATCGCTGTCGATTCGATCTCGAGATGTGCCGTTGGCGATCTCTGCCGAGGCTTCAAAGTGCCGGAGTCAAGAGGGGGAATTCAGTTGCGGTGGCAAATGGAAGGTGAAGGGTGAAGGGATTGGTTGGTAGTAAGACTCAGGGCGTAAAGCCGGCTTTATCGAAGCGATAAGGACCTTGACGAGAAAAGGAGACCCTTGGTGGTGACTCGATGGAAGCAACGGGATGAGGGGAGAAGAAGCTGGAATGACGAGGAAGGGAGGAGGCAGTGAAATAGGATGGCCGTGACTGACTGGGGGAGCGATGGGGCGGGCGGACGTACAAGCGTACAGGTACAAGTTGTGAGTGACACGACAGAGATAGAAACTGGAGAAGCTGGGTCCACGGATGCCGGGGGGTGGCGCGGCCAGGGGGGCGTACCGAAGAAGTAACCAGGGCCTTGATGGCCGCTAACTCGACCTGGCTGCCGTAACACGAGCGCCCAAGTGTCTCGCAGGAACGATGGTGGGGTGCGGCCGGGACTAATTGGCTGGCCATGGCAAGGAGGAAGGCGGCAAACGGCGCCGGAGTGGGCGGATCTCCTGTTTCTCATGTTTCAGTCTCGCTGCCATTGGACGGATTCTTCGGGATTCTGGGTGGTTGCGTCTCGTCTCGTGGACCGGGGATGTACACCGTGCAGATAACTAGGTAGGCTCTCGCGTGTGCGTGAAGGGACTCGTGCGGTACGCAAGCTGGCACCTTAAAGTAAGCCATATCAAGTAGCTTGAGGTACTGGGTGAATGCCGATCATCAGCCCGTTATCTCTCGTAACGGGCAATTATTGCGGACATCGAAGACAGTACCGTGGGGCGCTCCGTCCACCGACGAGGTACGTAACCTCATGTTAGGGGTGTTTGTTAGTACGCTTCTTCCAACTCTCTCCACGTTCATATGACTACAAGGAACTATCGCATACTAAACCCCTGACTGGATACTTACGCATTCCAGCAGCAGGGGCCCAAAAATTGCCTAGCGCCGTACTCTTTTACAAGAAAAAGAAACACCTCAGGGGAAGGCATATACTGTACTTAGATACGAGGCACATGCGCACATGCGCCCCTACAGTTGAGCATACCACATGTATTCATTCAATGCTGTCCGCCCGTGGAGATGCCAGCGGAACTCTTGAGCACTTCGGACCCACCGGCCTCGAAGATGCTGCTTGATACCGAGAAAGCCGATAAAGCTTCGAGGGAGATGGCGAATTATCTGTCCTATCATCCGCCGCCAGGCTCCGTCTAACGATGGCTCATGTGGGCTCCGGCGTACACATATACCGATAGCGTCAACTGGATCTCGTTACGGGATAAGCTACCGCACGCAGGCAATTACCTCCACCCGATGGCGAAGGCTCCCTCCCCATTCCTCCGTCTGTAGGAAGCACGGAATCGGGGAGAGCAACTTGTCAGAAAACCAGGTGTTGGCGTGACGTTTTGCTTACTGTACTGGATCTATTGTGGTGACGGGACAGTGCGGATACCGCATCCCGCTAAGTCCACAACACAGTCCGGGATGGACGCGGATCCTTTAATGCAAGCCAAGGTGGCCGACGAATGAGTATCGGGGGCCGACGGGCAGGCAGCCACCATATCCGTCGTCGGTAGAAAGTACTTTATGACCAGCAATCCACTGGCTGTAGCGCAAGTACCGAGAACTCCATAATCGCGGACCTCTACGGGATGCCGGTTACCCCAGACAATGGAAGCCGTTCGGTCAGATCACGCAGGTCTCGGGAGTCGAGATGTTCTCACGAACAAGTCCGGCGCCAATACACCCGTCACGCTTGGGCAACGCGGGGCCCGGTGGCTATCCGAGGGCCTCTCTGAACTCGACATCGAAGAGTCATTTTCAAAACGGGTAACCAGGTGACTCCCGGGCCAATTACCCCCCGTGGTTGCGTTGAGTCAGAGGAGAGCCCACTCCGAGCAGGACTCGCAATAGAGGCGTTCTGTCATAACAGCAAGCTCGGCCGGCACGCCCAAGCCCGCAGACGACGGATCGTGACACCATCAATGGCGTGTTCCTATCCTGGCTAAGAGCTTTCGTCCTAAAAGTGCCCTGGTGACTCTGCATTGCAGCGTCCTCATTTCCCCTGACGAGACCGGGCGATACCGCCATCTTTCAGCCAGTCAGGCGCTTGAGAGAAGCCAAGCTCACAGTACGAGGCACGCACGGAGGTACCGCGTCGCACCGAACTCTCAGGGTCAGGTACCCATGCAGAACGAAACGGATCCACCAGACATCATCCGTTAAGGCACCCCGTGCAAATATACAAGTAATTACCGGTTTGGCCCCGAGCTTGCCAGGTGTAACGCCCTCAATGGGGACGTACCCACCGCCATTACGTCGGGTGACACTGCCCGCGGGAAGCTTGGCCTCGGGTGGGTCTATCGACGGGGTTCCGCGGGCTTCTGTTTCAAGACGGGGTGCTCAGCTCTGGAGTGATTGGCCTGCCGGCCGACATGCTAGGCTCCTTTTGTCCTGAAGCCCCAAGAGTCAAGCACTGGATTGATGGGGCGCGATCCCTGAAGCGGAGAAGCTTCGACGAAGGCGTTGTCCCAAGCGCGGGCCCCGGTTTGACGCTTAGTAACCGAGCGTGTCGCGAGCCCCCAGGTCCGTCCCCCGGCCCAATGGCTGGGAGATGCTACGTGGTCCCTAGGACCCTGCATAGCCAGGAGGCGAACCTTCAGTCGAACCCAGTCTGGAGCGAATGGGATGACGGGGTCCTGGGGGTTGGCGCGACGGCGAACGATCAACAGCGCGAGGCCCGGGCGCGGCAGCCCCTAGAGCATCGAGCAGTCGCATGACTCCCCGCCCGGGGGGCAGGAAGCCGATGCCGCATCAGCGTCATGAGTGTGGGGTGTCCAAACGACGTGGCTGGGCGGGAGATGACGGCAGGTACGGGGCGATTGCGACAGCACGGCGGTGCGTCTCCTCCTTCCTTCGGCATGGCTGGGTGGAGGATCTCGCTAGTGTCGGCATACCGGGGGCATCGCATTATGTGCTGGGTCAGCACCCCCTTTGCCACGTAGATGTCGGGACTTTTAGCGGGGAACTGGGCCCAGAGGGCGTTGCTTGACTCCGCGGGAAGCCAGAGAGGGGCCCAGAATCAAGCCGCCGACCGCCTCAGCCTCCGGGCAGCCTTGGCCGGCGCCATCCTGCCAGGACACTAGGCAGATCGGCTTTGTCTTCGTCGACGTCAGACCGTAGACACTACGTGTTCTCCTCCGAGAATCTCCGCTAGTAAGTTGGCGGTCAAGCCACAGCATGTAGTATCTAGCCATCGGAAGTGTTGGGATAATCGGGCGTGTCACCCAGAGCTGCTCTACTTGGCTGGTTTCGTCGTGTTCTTCCCCCTATCAGGAACGCGGCGGCGGTGATGGTTCTGCCGGCTCATCTTCACCGCTACTCCACAAGGCCAAACACCGCAATCGATAAGGACGATGCTTCCAAATCGGGGGGTCCCTTCCTGGCTGAGGGTCCCTCCGTCAAATGTCGTGCATGCCCCGCGACACCCGCGTGGCTGGACGAGTGCCCGACGACCCACTTAGTCTGGCAAGTTCTTGAGGCATCGTGCATCTGGCTGCCGATGTTTTGGTGCGCCCTTGGGACAGCTGCCCACTTTCCCCTCCCGCGTGAACCGGATTCAGCTGCAACCCACCCGCTTCTGTGCGGCTCACCGACGATTTGCGAAGTTAGGTCCCCGAAACGACGAGGTCTCTCTTCCCCCCCGGTCAGACAAGACAACAGTCAACCCCCCTGACGCGTCCCGGCCGTCCGATCATAACACACATTAGTTCATCGGGTCAAGAACCCCTCACCGCCACTTGTCCACGCCTCCCCCGGCCCGCTCCACGAAACAACAGGGATATTGCGAGGATGGTCGGCATTGATCCCGTGAGGGTTGTGCTGCTCGACATCGGTACGGCTTTCCTACCCGTGGAGACAGCCACATTGGTCCCCTTAATCACCCTTGAACACTTGGGCAACGGCTGATCCCGCTCCGTGTTGTCAGAGGGCACTGTTTGTCCCATCTCCTTTGTGAAGGACGTCCTCGTAAGTGCTGTCATTCCGTTGCAATGTATTGGGTGCCGGCCTTCCGAGGACCTTCTTGAAACCAATTGGGCGCACCGTTCCAGCTCGGAGTAGGAAGGCAACATGTTCGAGCCCATGTCCGCCGCAATCTCCGCAGTTGTGAACTGGTATGACAAGGCTGACTCGAGGATCCGGCTAGTACCCGTATGCCGTCCAGGCCCTCTCGGATGACTTAGACACGCTATGGAACAGGGAAGCCTTCGCGCCTTATAAAGACGCCTTCCCCCAGGAGCACCGGACGTCACCATCGGCTTTTAAGAAGCACGTCAATGACCTGGTGGCGGCTGATGTCAAGGCGCCCTACTTGAAAGCGCTGCAAGGCTACCTCTGGGAGGACGGATACAGGTCGGGCAAGATCCGTGCGCCCCTCTTCGACGACGTCGGCCCTGCCATGAAGTCGTGGCATGCGGCCGGCTTGACCTTGATGATCTACTCGTCCGGCTCCGTGCCGGCTCAGAAACTTCTCTTCGGCCACACTACGGCCGTGCCGTCCGACCTTAGCCCCCTGATATCGGACTGGTTTGATACGGTGAACGCCGGCCCCAAGACGGAGAGTGCAAGCTATGTGAAAATCGCGTCTAAGTACCCGGACATTCCGCCGTCCCGGTGGTTGTTCTTGAGCGACAATTTGGCCGAGGTACAAGCTGCGATGGAGTCGGGGATGCTCAGCCTACCGGTCACGAGGCCAGGGAATGCACCTATTGGCGATGCTGACTTCATTTCGAGAGCGGTTCCGGACTTCAACGGGCTGAAGCTGCGAGTGGCGTCCGACAACTAGGAGAGAGAAAGTCACGTCGCATGCTATCCTGTTATGTCGCGTTGCCGACTGGAGAGCCGGTAATTCTGGTCGTCTCTTTTTTTTACATCACGTCTAAGCCCACAGAAAGCGAGGGAAATAGATTGTGTGAATGCGTTCAGTTCATAAGGTCAACTATTACATTCGTGTATTGGTGATGGTGGCATAGGCGCACACCTTACAGATATGGCGTGGGTACTCGGAATGATTTGGATTCCATGCCCTTTGCACTGGCGATTACAACCCACGAATGCCTGCATAAGAATCCGAGATTCCTAGACTCGTAAGTTCCCTTGCGTGCTTCGCTGACGAAGCGCGTGGCGGCGGGCGGGTGTTGCGAGGTAACAGAGAGTTTGGGCCGGCATGCGTTCTGTAACGACCATGCTCCGACTTCTAATCAGCCGGCTCCTTGGCTCGGCGACGGACCGCGGGAAACGAGGACCATGGCCGACCCCCCTCGGACTGTAAATGCGACATCTGTCACGACTCATGGTACACATGCCGTTTTATGCTCGTGTATGGTGTGTCGGAGTGGCCGGGTGCGCCCACCCAGTATCCCACCGCGGTGTCTCGAGGCTCGATGCCGAGAACTGTTCGGTCTTCGTTCAGCGGGTAGACTGTCGGTTCGATACCGGCTACGCCGTCCTGTCATCGGGTCCAACGTTGGTGACAGGTCTACCATCCGTAAACGCGACGCCATCAAGCCTCACCCCACCTTGCCGGGTGTAGTTCGAGAGTTGCTTTTCAGGACAATGGCAAAGTTGTTCCTTGCTGGTCCCGGGTTTAGTTCTTTTTTGGGGAATTCTTGTTGCTGGGCCGATGACGCCGGCGACCCAAGTACCCACAGGTAATACACCAACTTCTGTGTCGTCTTTGACTCGACCTTAGAATATCCCAACGAGAACATGATCTGCCGAAGACGCTCCTCGGTGCAGTAACGCGAGTTCAGGACGCAATTCCTGGGTAGCACGAGAAAAAGCGAGGGGAATGGCCTCTCCCCAACGGGTGAAGTATGCGTGGGTCGGCGGAGAAACTGGGTGGTGCGTCGAAGCATGTCGCCCCGACCAACCGGATCGGGCACGAAGTTGAGGACCAAGCTGAGCGATATGATATCAAACCGCTCGCCCGCGCCAGTCGGGAGGGGCCTCTCCATGAAGTCTTGTTTGAGGATCCCAGGCTCTTGGCTGTTGAGGTCTATACGGACGTTGTCAAAGCGGCCACTCGTGGAGCAAGCATTGGTGGTACTCAGAGCACCAACCTCGAGCATTTTGATGCGGTTTGGGCTTGAATGTTTTTCCATAGCCGAGAAGAAGGGGGCGAGCCATTCGAGAAGGACAGTTGAGCTATCGCCGCCTCTGAGCTTGCTCTGGCCCAACAAACTAGCCTGCTGATACCGATCAAGACCGCCGAGGGCCGCGATCTCGACGGAGGCCGCTGCCGCAGCGGTCTCATCACCGCGCAGCAGGGCTTGTTGCCGTCGTTTCTCCAGGGCATGGTGCTTGTTTATAAGTGTCCTCGCCGCTTTTCTCGTCATCGACGTATTTTTAGACTTGAACTGGGGGGGGCGACCTTGGGACAGCGCCCTGGGCGTCTTTTTTCGGCTTACACCCATTCCTAAAGGCTATCCCGAGGGATGGTGTCTAGATAGGTGACGGCGATTGTCTTCTGGATTTCCGTATTCGAAGCCGGAGCAGGCATCTCATGCTGCCACTAGGCCCAGTAGAGGCGATGAGGTCAACGGTGCCACTTCGGATAAACTACTTCCTGGGCCGCTGTCACAGTGGTACTCGACGCTCGTCGGCCCCACACGAAAATAAACCCTAACGAAAATTATCACACGGGCCTTTCACCATTTTAACCTCTCCTCTCCTCCTCGATCCTCAACCTCACGCCGCCATACCCTTCGACAACTAACCGGTCCAGACAACGGCAGCCGCACATTCCGACACAATGGCGCCCACTAAGCAGCAGAAGAAAGGTACAGGATAGCGACCCTTCGGATATGGCCAGCCATGACCTTCGCTCCATCATCCACGACGCTTGCATCAAGCAGCAGCAGATTTTGCGAGTTCTGATTCAGAGCGATTGCTGATGCTTTCGACAATATAGGTGGCTCCAAGCAGGCCAACGCCGCCGCCAAGGCGGTCCTGAAGGGCGTATGTATCTCCTCACTCTCTGTACACTCGTTAGGTTGTGAATGCGGGAACGTGCTGACAACCCCCCAGGTTCACGGCCAGCAGAAGCGCAAGGCCAGGTACTCTACCTCCTTCCACCGCCCCAAGACGCTGCAGCTCGCCCGCGCTCCCAAGTACCCCCGCAAGGCCATCCCCCACGCCACTCGCCTCGATGAGCACCGGATTGTCATCCACCCTCTCAACACCGAGAGCGCCATGAAGAAGATCGAGGAAAACAACACTCTCGTCTTCATCGTCGACATACAGTCCAACAAGGCCCAGATCAAGCAGGCCCTGAAGAAGCTCTACGACATTGACACTGTCAAGATCAACACCCTCGTCCGGTTAGTCGCTCGAGTAACATGCGCCGTGTGCGACGAGGAGACCACAGTGATACTAACATCCTCACCTTAGTCCCGACGGTTCCAAGAAGGCCTACGCCCGCCTCACTCCCGACGTTGACGCTCTTGACATCGCCGCCAACAAGCTCGGCCTCGTATAAAGGCAGGGAACAGGGGAACTGAATGGACTCGATCCCGTTGTAATCATTTTCACGACTACGGCATGGACAATACTCGAAAGGCAGGCGTTTTGCGAGCTTTTGATTCTAGATAGGGAGTGCAAAAAACGGTTGAGAAAATTGAGGCACGCCAACGATGTCGGAATGAACACATGGGAGAGAACCGCCCCCGATTCTGCTGTTATCCCGCTGAGACTCGCTCGAGCTGTTTCTATCGTACAAGTACAAGTGACCACCGCTGTCTATCCAAACACAACGCGCCACATATGGTGACGCCCCGTAAATTGCTTAAAACAGGCTACAAGTTTTCAAGGGAGATTGAGAGTTGTCGGGCGGGCCCCCTCCACCCTTCCAACTATTGCTGGCGCATCTTCTCCAGGTGCTTCACCGTCAAGAAGTTGATGTCCAGCACGCGCTCCACACAGTTGGCCAGACACGTCTCCTCGCTCTTGTCAAGCTTCCCACCGCGAATCGTCCCCGTCATGCACTTCTTCCAGCACACCTCCGTAAGCGCGTGCGTGTCTGCATCATCGTCAGCTTCCTTCAAAGACAGTCATATACTAGGTCCCCCGGCCAGGCCAAAGATTCAATTGACGTTGTGTGCTGGGGGAAAGAAAGGCATGACGTACTCGCCTGGACCTCGGACCTCTTGGACTCGAGCGCGAGGAACTGCCGGAGCTCGCCCTTGTCCTTGTCGTTCAGCTTGCTGAGATCGGCGTCCTCGATGGCCTGGCGCGTGGTGTCCATTGTGTATTCGGGGGCTCTGATCTGCGGAACTAAATGCAATGTTCGTTCTGTTTCGGGAGGGATGGAGAGTGAAGAAGGGAGGAATGCTAGGGGCGTCGGTGATGGGGATATATCCAAGCTGGAAGAAATTTGTGGATGGCCGTTCTGGCACGCTCGTTCCTGCTCAAAATCTTCTTAGTAAGCAACGACGTCAACTGGCCGGGAGTGGATAGTAACACACGAGATATCTCATACATACATCGACTTCCATTCAGATGTACAGTTGCATTGGTATGCCTAACATAGCAGCAACATTATAAGTGTCAGTAGGACGACTCTCTTGCAGTTAGGGCGCGGATATCGGGTTTCTTTCCGCGAGTAGCAACAGACGTGCCGTGAAATACTCGTGCTGAACACGGCACACAATTTGCTTGAGACAAGGGATATGATAGCATTGATTTATCGAACTCTCAAGTACGCCGCTGCAACAGTGATGCTCCATTTACTTGCTTCACCTACTTTGTGTAAACAGAAAGCCAACATCCGTGAAATTTAAGGTGCAGCCCAAAGATACTCATTAGTGCATCGCCAGCCCTGCAGAAGGCCCACGAACCTAGACTCCTCCGCAATGTCCGATGCCCCTGATCTAGAGGTAGTGTAGTTTCCGTGCCAGCGCGATGCATACAATGCAAATAAGGAGCTCGAAGCCGACTATGCCAAAGAAGGGTCCAAGTCCCGTTGCACCTTCCCCTGGGACGGGGACGTTCATTCCCCATGTACCACTAATGAGGTTAAGGGGGACTAGAATGGACGCCACGACAGTAATCTTGCTGAGAGTCCTGTTCGTGTTCGTGCCGGTGTTGATGTTGCTGATCGTCAGTTGCGCCAGATAGTTGCTGTGAGCACGAGACAGCATCTTCTCAAAATGGCCGAGACTAGTCATCATGGTGATGACGTGGTCCTGGATGTCGCCCAGATACAATCCTATGTCCATACGTGGCGTGACCTTGTAATTCGCATTGCATCTCTTGGTGAAGCCCTTGAGGACATCGGCCTTGCCGCTGATGAGACGCATCAGCGCGATGATGTTCCTGCGTGTGCGGCCGGTGCGCTGGAGGAACTCGGGGGAATCATAATCACGGATCATGAAAACAGAGTCCTCTATCGCGTCCACCTCCAGCTCCATCTGCTGGATGATGGGGAAGAAACTATCGACTATATCATCACTGTAGATGCGACCGTAGAGCTTAGCACAAGATCTAAGAGAACGCCCGGGGTATCACTTCGCACTTACATCAAGGCGTAGCAGATCCAGTCACTGCTCAGGGCAACAAAGTCCTTGAGAAGAGCGATTCGCTTGCGTACATTGGAAGCGTGGGAGTTCGGTGCGAAGCTAAAGCTGAGCGTGCCCTCTCTAAAAACGATCGCATAGATGTTAAACGGCTCGTACTCTTCGAAACCTTCCTCGTCGTTGACCGTGTTAAAGGAGCGGAAACAGGCGAAATAGTAGGAAGGGAAAAGCTCAATCTTTTCCCGCGACTCCTGCGTGGCGATGTCCTCGGTCGTCAGAGGGTGCGCTCCGAAAGCTTTACAAATCGCTGCCGCTTCCTCTTTGGACGGATTGTTGACGTTCAGCCACCAAACGCCGTCCTCCCCTGAAGGAAGGTCAAAGAGGTTGCGAAGGTCCTCGCCAGGGAGCACCAGATCTCCCAGCTCCGCGGCATGGATTGTAGATTCCCAAGCCGAAGAGAAAAAGCTGATGCGGTTCGGGTCCATGTGTTGGCCTTTTGGCCTATCGAAGGACTCCATTACCTTCGGTTCGTCCATGCCATCCTTGATGTCGATGGGAGTATCGAGCCTGCTAGCTTCGGACGTAGCGGTAGGCAGGGCAGATCCGCCGGATCCCACAGCAGCCTGGGGGCGGAGGTCAGAAAAGACGCGCCCATCCGGCACTCCATCGCTAACCACCCGTGAGATTCGTTGTTCTGCGATGAATTCTTCCAGGTACTCGAAGTCAATGGCAAGCTTCTCCTTCTGCTCCTCCTCTTGGGCGGGGAAGCACACATCAGCGTGGGCTGAGGTGCGGCTTGCAATGCTCGCCATATCATCAATGGTGCGCGCCTTGCTCAATACGCTTCGGCGGCTCGCGACGGAAGCAGTGCGGCGAAGTTCCTCCTCGTCAGCTTGCCAATCGTCGCGGTTCTCAGGCGAGGCATTGTCATGCTCCCGACGGCGCGCCTGGGCAAATGCCTTGACTGAGTTCGGGGGCGACACCGACCTCTGTGAGCTGAATGTCGGGCGACGGCTAGAGCGATGCACCGAAGGAAGGTCGCCGGCATCACCACCGTCCACTATAGCCTCTTCGAAGTCACGGACGCGGACATTCGGCCCTTCGCCTCCCTGGCTATCAATTGTCGGGCGCTGGTCGTGACGGCGAGCACCGTAGAGGGAGTCGAAGGTCCCACGCCTTGGTCGGTCCGGAAGCGGGGCGGCGGGTGTCTGATGCCGGTGGTCATCCAGCTCCGCAATCGGGACGTAGCCGAGATTGGGACCCTGTCCTTCGTGATCAGACATCTTGTCCGAGCGTGACGTCCCGTCGTTTAGTAGAAAGTTGTATCGGTACAAAGGTTGTCGAGCGATTGTCGGGTATCTGGCGAGTCCGCAATGAGGTCAATGGCAGTGTTTACATTCAACACTTGCAAGGAATCCGGCGGTCGGCTGACAGGGTTGGAAAAGGCCCTTTCATCAGGGGGGCGTAGACCATATTCGATACTGTTATGCAGTCAAAATACCTGTCCCGGGAAGGCAGGCGCTGTAGGATGATGCCGCGGGCGAAAGCCGGTGGGAGCCCGGCCCCTCCACTGAGTAAGAAGCGTTGACCACGTTCCACTTCCCGAGGGAATGAGCTCTAAGCGCCAAGATACTCGATAGGGAGGCGCTATAGACGTTTGCGCGTAGAGAAGACGGTAGGTGTTGCTTGCTTGCAATGCGTTCCGTTTCGGGCTGTTATGGTGGTTTGATGGCCACTCCGCTATAGACCCAAAGGCCGGGATCTGGGAGTGAAAGGAGGGGAGAAGGTAGGCAATCCAGGGTGAGTTTCGCCAACGTGGCGACGGTGTATCTCGCGGGGTTGGCTAGGTAGGGGTCTGGGACCGTAGGAGCCAGAAGCGTCTAATGCCTTCTAGTCGCAGCGTAACGGTCGTTGGCGCAAACCAGTGATGTGATTTAGAAAGGGATATCGTCGCAAAAAGCCTTTGCGGGGGCGTTGATCGGTTATGCGGAAGGGCCCGTTCTATAAGCAGTGCTCTGAACGGTTGCTGGGTGTGTCCTGGTAGCAGCGCTAGGGTCGAAATCCAAATGCAGGGACGATCGACCTGGAGATATGGTCTAATGAGGAGAAGAAAGAAATGTTCAAGAGCAGTATCTTCCGCTCGGTTCGAAAAGGATCACAGTCGTAATATGGTGGAGGAATGATAAGAGGGGCGGGCAGGGGCAGAAACTTTTTCTCCCGCTAATGCGGACCACCCATGCCTTTCTCGGTCCACCTCGTCGTATCATCGCCCGTAAGAGTGGTGTTGACTAAGCGATAAGGGCTGTACCTTTGGGAGGGCCTCAGAGCAATAAGGTTAAAGTACAAATATTACACTCAATATTATTATGTATTAGGAGTATCTATACCGACTCGCGGGAATGTCCGATGTCGTAGTACCTACCACAACAGCGTGCATAATTGGCCGGCATTGGGCAATCTGGCAGCATCACGTACTCGCGACGACTTGCAGAGACAAGCCACTCGACAACGATCGCCGCCTTTGATATAGAATGCAATCATAATAGCGTCCTAGTCCTTTCCTTGTGTCTCCAAAAACGAAAACGTTCTACGCACTCGCCAACTCATGATAGCGGGCGCGGGGCCTCGACGATAAAATCCTAGAGCCATACGATATCAGACACCATCCGGCTGGAGCGCTGTCGATCCGTCGACTACACAACTATGGCGGACCAGCTTCTCGACACGATACGGGATGTCGTGGAAGGGCAAATTGTTTGTCGCCATCTCTATCTCTCGCAATCCATATAGGGCTGACCTCTGGCGGTTAGGATTTTGAGGGACAGCGGCTCGTGGACCGTCTTGTCCTCGTGCTGTTGAGCATATGTGGTGTATGTGCTTCCTTCCCCAGCCTCTGGGCGGATCTTCACTTTTGAACCATGGGCTAATATCACTTCTGGTGCAGGCCACTTCGTTTATTGTCGGTTTCCTCCTCCAAGATATCAAGTTGGCGCTATACGTCGGTCTCTTGGGAACGGCTCTCACGTTCGTCGTGGTTGTCCCGCCCTGGCCATTCCTCAACAACCATCCGGTCAAGTGGCTGCCCGCGGGCTCGGGTTTCTAGTTCAGTAAGACGGATAGTAATAGGGGGAGCTATCAGGGGATCGGGACGGTCGCACACGCATTGCTCCTCCCTAGAGTCCGAGTGGTCCGTTGCATATCTGCGTTTCAAACCCCTCCCTTCAAGGCAGTCCGTACTCTGTGTGCTTAGTGGGCAGGCAATGACCTCATCTTTATTCTTGCCGTGTCGATGACGAAAACAGGCTGCCCCCAATAAACCACCTAAAGATAAAGAACATGCCCATCACTGTCGGGTCGTACGGAGCTCCAACATCGAGTCCCCTTTCATCTGCCATACTTCTGGAACTCCCAATCCCTGTTGTCCAGGGGACAAACTTGTCTAGCCTTCAGCCATCGTGAGATGCAGTGGAAATGGAACGCATGCTATAATGTCGATATTAGAGCCTGTTTTGTCCAGAGACGGGAGTCAAAAGGCTTACATTGCAGATACCCCATGCCACTGTGCACTCCTCGCTCGTAGCTGAAGCTTGGTTCGCCTGGCATTCAATACCTTTGGTGACATTAGCTCTTCGTTTTTCGTTTGAGTCTATCCTCCAGAACTTACAGAGGTCCATTATATGATTCCTGCAAATGGCACAGTTGTCCACGACGATGTCCCAGGCCCAGAGGGCCACAGCCTGGACCTGAAAGCGGGTGTGGTCAGTCTGAGCCCATGAAGTGCTGATGGTTTACCAAGGCAGCCTACCTTCTTCACCTCGAACCTCTTCTTACCGTCTAGTTTCTTGCTAACAACATCGGCGGGCTTCTTTCCGGCCGACGGACCGGGCGCGTCGGTCATGTCAACATCGGCCATGGCTTTAGATACCTCTTTCGGGCCGTGTGTGCTTTATTTTGATATCGTCTCCGCGTGAATGGGCCGATAAAGGAAACGGTGGTGAGATCGCAGCTTCTGGGAAAGAGCGAGCACATCAGTACGAAGCAAAGCTGAATGAACAGGGGCGCAGAAGCCTAATACCAGGCGCGGGGGAAACGCCTAGAATGTCGAGAGACGCTGAAAGATGCTGGGGAGAGCTCACCTGGTACTTGCGGTCTACGCAAACGACCCGGTCCTTGTAAGGATTGTTGCTCTTCGCTTTGTTGCCAGTAGCCCACGGTTCGGGGACTCGATCGAGATGCGTCGCCTGCGATGGACCTCACGGTTGCGATTGCCAAGGGCGGTGTCGACTGGACATACGTAGTATTCTGCTTCTTTGACCAGCATTGGCGGGGTCTGGTGTGACTGACTCCTCCCGCTAAGTTCCTGCGGGTCATGGCTGGGCAGCGGGGCAGGCTCGGAGACGTCTGTACAGGGTACACGACTTGGAGAGCCGCTTACCAGCTGACTGTGAGAACCTTGTTAGTCAGAAGTTCTTCTACTTAGGTGACTCGGGGCCCACGGGCGACCGATGCCCAGATGTCTCGTTGCCACCGCATCCAAGGTCCGCATCGCCAGCCCCTCCCACTGCCTTCCTTAGCTGCCTCGAAATGATCTCTCTTCTTTCGGTCGAAGCATACGAGTTTAATTATTTACCTCGATTACGAAAACCGCCAGCGGAACATTATCATCTCAAGTAGCAAGGCAACAAGCTTGCGAAAACGGAAATACGAAGCACGATTGATTCTGTAGGAGTCTGCATCCCAACAGCACCCACCGAGCCCTAATCGTTGCGCCATACCATCTCCCACCACTCTTATCGACATAAGACCGGCACCTAGCTACTATCTACCGTGACGATTCCGAGCAAAGAGCCTCATCTTCGCGATGCACGACGACTCGCCCCGACCGGCGCCGGGGTCTAGCCGGAGGCGGCCGCGCAACAACCCAGCCAAGCATACTCCGCAAAGGAACTATGCATCGGAGAATGACATGTTTAATGTCCCGGCCCGCCCCCCTCAAACACCTCAAAAATCAGCCACCTCGTCGCCTGCTCCGGCGGCAGGCAACCAACCTTCCTCCAGACGCGCACGTGAGAAGGGCCCGGCGAGAAACCTCCCCTTATCGCCAGACTCGGCACGAACAACCCGCCAGGCCTCTCATCCTACTTCCATACCGAAGGCAGAGACAGCGGCTGCTTTCGCGGGCGCGACGTTTCATGCATCGCCTGCCCCCTCGTCGCTGCCACTCCCTAGTTTCCTTTCGAAGGGTGTGGATTCGCCTACTGTCCACAACGGGGCCAGTCCCGGTCGGCCCGCCTCGTCGCAAGCCGCGGCGGCATCTATTCCCACACCCTCTCGTGTGTCTCCCTCAAATGCAGCGGAGATCCCTCTTCCCACACCTTCCCGTGCCTCTCCGTCACCAGTGGCACGCGACTCCCCGTTGGAGTTCATGTTCAAAGCGGACCGAGAAGAAAAAGAACAAGCTCGGCGTGCGAGCCAAGCGCCCACTGGCCAGCACAAGAATGCCGACTTGGTCTCATCGGTCTGTCAATCTCCAACTCGCCGGGGCACTGCTCAGCTTGGCGTGTCCCATTCTCCGTCTCCCACACGGTATGGGCGTCCAGCCGTGGACATGCAAACGCCGGAGTTCGGACATCGTTTTGGCAAGTCCATCGGCCCGTCTTTCTCGACTCCGTACCAAGAACGCATCCGCGCGGCCAAGAACAACAACCCTTTGCATCCCCACCCTCCCAGGGGCGGGAGGTGGGAGCCAATTTCCCCACCTTCCGATACTATAGATCGATCCGAGGCACTGAAGAGGTACATCTTCGGAACTTCGAACGTCGGCGAATCCGGGAAAGCCCGTGTTGAACCGGAAGCGCCGTCTGCACCCTCGGCCACGCCACAAGTCAGCCGAGCCGAGAATCAGGAACCCCGTGACGAGGAAGTGATTGCTATGGAAAATAACCTGCGACGGATGCTCAATCTCGACTCTTCGTTGATGGCCAGGTATCCGGTTCATCAACCGCAGTGACTTTGGAAAGTCTCGAACTTGGAGTGGGTGTATTGAGTATACATTGCACGATTTTGATAACCATCTCATTCGGGGACTTTATCAGTGCGTGCTAGGAGTCGTATATCATGTACCATTCACGTTCAACTTGTCCGGAGTTTGCGGGATAAGGATGGCTTGCATTGGTTCATCAGATTCTTACGCTTTTGTTTTGTTAGTTTTGCCCGCATTTTGGCTTTATGGGAGACACATTCGCAATGCTTTACGGTCTGCATGGTGGGAACATAGGCAAGGATGGGTTCTGGCATGGCTGCATCTCAATTCATAGGCGATCATGAACTTCTTGGGACAGACAAGAGGGGAGCCCCTTGTTACCGCAATACACAGTTGTCTAAAATCCAGCTCTGGCTCAAATACTCTCCGGCGCAGATCCAAGGGTTGTGTTACTTGAAAGCTTCACCTCGGCGAATAGGTCCCCGAAAACGAAGCTCGGAGTGGGGGGCTCCCACGACATCACGTGATTACGCGCCCTTCGTCCCCTCCTTCTGTTCATTTACGCTCCCATGCTTCCACTCACATCCAAGTCGCGTTAGTGGTATCGTTTCCCCGCGTCTTCTTCTTCTTTTCTAGCTCGTACATGCACATGGAAAATACCTTGGCCCACAATGGGAACCCCGCCACCGGAGGTCATTGACCTGACTTCTTCGAGCGACGATGACGATGACTTGAAGCGAGCGATCGCCATGTCATTGGAAGAAGCGGCTGCACTCGAAGTTTCCAAGACTTCAGATACCAAGTCTGAACCGATGAAGTCGCCCGCTGGGTCGGGCATGACTACCTTTGGCACAATGATTCTCGACAGGAAGAAGATGGAGGAGGAGCGCCAGGCCAGGATCGCGAATAGAAAACGCCCAGGAGGCAGTCTTACTGAGGATGCCCCAACTACACAGAGGCCGCGGTTAGCCCATGAGGCTATTACCCGAGAGTCGACGGGTCAAGGCCCGAAGAACAAGCCTTCCACTACCAGCAGCCCACCGTCTACTAGTTCACTCCCTTTCGCCAAGGGTGCTGTCAAAAGGACATGGACCTATGGGTGCGAAAGGAGAGGGGACGACATTAAAGCGGAGGAGGTATTCCAAAAAGACCAGCTCAAGCTCGCTGTCCTCGCGTCTTACCAGTGGGATGATGACTGGCTGCTGTCCAAGATTGACATATCCCGGACGAGGCTCATCTGCGTGGCATACGCAAGCAATGAGGCACACGTACGGACCGCATCTTCCTCTCGCAGCGATAAGATCCGTCGTTGACCTACTGAGCAGAAAGATCAGATGCGAGCCAACGTGCCGTCCAGCCATGTCAGGTTTTGCTTTCCGCCCATGGGCGCTTACGGCGCGATGCATGCGAAGATCCAGCTTCTCAAGTTTACGAACTACCTCCGCATTGTTGTTCCGTCGGGGAACTTGACGAGATACGACTGGGGTGAGACCGGCGTGCTTGAGAATGTTAGGAGTACCCTCTTCCCCCACACATCCGCGAGGCGTTCTCCAACCCGCCGGTGGCCGCGTAAAGACTGACTGAAAATTTTAGATCCTCTTCTTGATTGATCTTCCACTATTGTCGGGGAATGCCTCTTTCCAGCCCACTTCATTTAGCACCGAGCTTTTCCGGTTTCTAGGAGCATTGGGTCTCGAAGGTGAGCTAGTCTCGAGTCTAGAGAAATACGACTTCGCGGAAACGAAGCGCTACGGTTTTGTCCACACCATGTACGGCCGGCCTCATTCCGAGTTGCCGTCTCCACTAATAGTCTTTCCAGTGCCGGCTCTCATACCGGGGACGATTGGCAAAACACAGGTTCGCACGCTCCATCATACCGGCACGGGATCTCACTGACATTTCCGGTCGCAGGGTATTCTGGTCTGGCTCGGACCCTCAACGACCTCGGTCTCGCTTCCAAAACACCCATCGATGTCGACTTTGTGGTATGGAAATTCGGCCCCTCAGACCCCATAGTGAAGCAGACTACGCCTGACAAATGCTCACATCGGCTGTGCCCTGCAGTGTTCTTCGCTGGGGAGCTTGAAGCGAGAGTATTTATCATCCCTCTATGCAGCCTTTCAAGGTACCGATCCTTCCCCACTATCTAGCCCTCCTCGCCCAGAGGGATCCTCGCCTAATTTCACTTCTAACACGGCTCCGTCACGAGGCAAATCCGGAGACCGGAATACAGACTCCCTCATAGTACGGACGGCGAAGACAGGTTCGTCCAGGGATGAAGGACTGCTCGGGAACCATTTCCGGGTGTACTTCCCCTCCCAGAAGACGGTTAGCGGCAGTCGTGGTGGGCCCGCGGTACGTTTCTCGCTAGCGGTTTTGGGGATGGGGCCCCCTATTTTAGCGTATGCACACATATGCACGCACTTAGATACTAACGACGGGTACAGGCTGCAGGGACCATCACATTCCAGTCTGGGTGGTGGAAAGCGCCGACTTTCCCCCGCGAGCTCCTCCGGGACTGCGTATGCAGGCGGCGAGGTCTGCTACTCCACAGTAAGGTCATTTTCGTGCGACACGCCGCGTCCGATGGGGCGACCGCCGGGTGGGCCTACGTTGGGAGTGCGAATCTATCGGAAAGCGCATGGTAGGTGTGCACTGTCAAGCTGCGCCCACTGACGCGGCGGCGGTTCTTCTCGACTCATGAAACCTTGTCCCAATGAGGCTGCTGACACGATCGTGCTTGCTGACACGAAGTATCTGTTATTTAGGGGCCGCCTTGTCAAGGACAAGGCGTCGAGCCGGCCGAAGATGACGTGCCGAAACTGGGAATGTGGCGTCGTCATCTCCGCGGCGAAGCTCCAGGCCCGTTCGCGCGAGGGCGCGGCGGATGCGGGAGCGGGTGCTGTTGATAGTGCGAGTGGTCTAGACGGTGTTTTCGGCCAGTACATGCCGATACCCATACAAAGCCCTGCGGCAGCATACGACTCGATGGCCCCAGAGATGCAGCCGTGGTTCTTCCAATGACATGGGAAACACCGCCCCCTATCGAGCGGGGAGCGCGGCGGCTGGCCACAATGTGATTGGGGGTAGGGTAGCTCCAGACGTCTTGTCTGGGATGGCGAGCCGTCGAGATACGACGTCACACGTAGTAGGGCTCAATCAATATGCAGGTTCGAACGACGGCCTACCAATTGCCTTTTACCTGCATGTTTGGCACGACGTTCGGACAACGCCATAGGTCAGTTATTCTCCGGCGGTCCCGATCTTCGCATTACCCTGTGGACGGTGTGGTTCATCGGGAGACAGATCGTAGATCTAGGGGGAGCAGCGAGGATCTGGCATCCCAATTGCTGCTCTCAAGGTCTAGAGGGGTCCGGGGTGTATCGCCACCGGAGGGTGCCGGTACTCTTGCGCCGAATACCCACCCCGCCCCAACCCCGCCAAAGAAAAAAACCCGCGGACGCGCCGAAGGCCGATTCTCGACGTTCCGAGTCAGCGAGACTGGGCATGATGAACATCGCGAATAGATACTGAGACATGACCCCAGAAGCAGGTCATTCCCACACTTGAATTTCACATGTTAGTCTCTCCACTTGAGGTCCGCCTTTGATGCTCAGATCACATCATATCCCGGCCTGAGACAATACGCCGAGCCCCATCTGCCCCAGGCTATTTTCAACACGAGATATAACGACGGCCGGGTAAGATGCCCTCGTCACCCGCCAAACCCGTCCTAACATGTACGCTCATCGATTTGCCCATGTTTCCGAAGAGTCGCGGCTATGAATTACCCCTCTGCCGACCTCACGTTTCTTCTCCCGCTAAAGCTAAACAGGTGCAAGTGCAGAGAGGCAGCGGCGTTAAGGTTTGCCTGGTCTCGGCCCATTGCCTCAACCATACGCTTCTAGGGCTAGCCCCGATTCGGGCGCCGGTCATGAACAAGCACACCATCCGGAAGTCAAGGTCCTCTTTCCCCCAGCCTGCACGCACCGCCATGATCTGACGGGCGCTCATTTATCCGTCGGTCGAGACGTGGTGAGCTGCGGCTCCGCCGGCCAGCCTCGGTGGTATGTCGCGTCTTCTACCTTGGACTCTACCGCCTGGAAGGCCTACACTCGTCTGGCCGAGGTCGTCAGCCGTGAAGGACGGCACCGTTAGGGCCGGAGAGCGCCACATGGGGCAAGACTGAGGATCCCGGGTGTGGTCGGTGTCTTTGGTGACACTGCAAATACCGCCCCCCCCCCCCCCCCCCCCCCCGGGGGGGGCTCGCTTGTGCGTCCCGATCGAGTGCTTTTGACTTTAGTTCCTGGCAATGTCAAAACAACGTTTACACTTTGGATGACAGGTGTCGATTGACTCGGGGCATATCCAGGGCTGCCCCTTTCTATGCGTACCGGCGCATGGCCTGATGAATTGCCCTTCATGACGTTCCCCGTGACGCTCCTCGATCTGAAACCTTGACCCGCCAGGATTCTACAACAGCGAGGAGCACCCATCTCTACGGCTCTTCTTTCGGTCCCTCTACCGAGGTCAGGAACGGGGTGAGAGCGGCCGTCAGGGTATTACTAGACTAGGAGGCGGGGTTGGTTGTGGGAAGGACGGCTCGCCCGGCGTGGCCTCAGCACAGGCGGCACTTACCCGTGAGGCTCAGAAATGCGTGTTATTCAACTTCCTACATCGGCCGACGGTGGCTTGGGTAGCTCGGGGTTACTCGCCAGCCCATAGCCACTGCCTGGTGACTGTCGGATACCTCGAGTAGTCGCTAGGCTTGTAGATCGGACCTAGTCTCGTGGAGTCCCCAACCAGATGCGAGTCCCGCGCCGTCCAGTCGCAAGGAGCACCCACTCCGCGTACCTGCGGCGGATGTGCTGGCCCATGCAGAACCAGGATCTCGAGCGTCAGTGAACGGCTGCGGCTAATGCACGGGATGCCCACCCTAGACTAGTCTCCAGCGGCGCGGATTTCTGGGTATCGTTCCGTTTGACAAGTGGCTAGCGGATGGCGTTGGCCCCAGTGGCCATCTCGCTAGCCACGGGTCGTCGATTGGCTAGGCGCGAGGGACGGACGGAGCATCTAGGGACTCCAGCCGGGGCGGTGGGGGGAGGGGTGGGCGACTTCATGACTTGCAGACGCCCGGGATAACCTGCCCCCCTCCCTCCTTCACCCTCCTCGGCCGTCAGTCCGCGCTATAGCGCCCTACGGGCCCCCCTGTGCTTCTTCTCTTCTCTTACCCTCTCCGCCTACGCCTCCACGCTCAGCATGGGTCACCCCCCCCCCCCCCCGGTCCCCAGCGCTGGAGGTCCTCAGACCACACAGGCACGCAAAGCTTATTCTTAAGTAATGGCCTACTAGCCTTCTTCGCCTCCCACGCTGCGAAGTACTGGTGATTTGCCTTCCGAGGCGCCTCGAACTCGGGTTTGTCCTTCAGCCACGGCCAGGCACAACACAACATACATGTTCCCAGAAGCTATTTCCCTCCCTCTCCCTCCCCGCGAGCCCGTCCTTACCCCCCATCCTCTTTTTACCTCCCCTTCGCCCACCCAAGCTTAATTATCAACCTTTGCTTCCAAACTCCCCCCTCTACACCTTCCGTCTCAGTAGCCCTTGCCACCACGAGACTCGCTGCTTGCCGCGAGCAAGACTTTCACTACGACGACGACACTTTTGTGCCCAGCCACAAGCATTACCGCTAGCCCGACTTTGGCCCTTGGCGCCTGCGACAAGGTTCCATTGTTAACTCGTCATCTCTGCTCTCATATTGGCCTTCGGCAACCAGTGGGAACGACATAGGCGAGCTCGTTACTAGCCATCATCGTTATACCGTGCCACCCCGAAAAGGGGCTCTTTCCGATCCGCCGCCTGCCTCACTGCCACTTCGCTTTTTACTCTGGATCGAGAAGTTACGCGAACGGGTAAGGATTCACTCATGCCAGTGCCCCTCGTTCCACCTCGAAATCTGCCAGGAGCCCTCCGAACCTTGCGGCCCCCGTCGAAGCATGACTGTCTAACGTGCCACTCGCAGAAAACCTCTGTACCATGTCGTCGAGGTGCCCCGTTCCGCTCCAGCCAACATATGTGGGCTACCTGGGCTCGACCTTTGATGCTCTTGTCCTCCTCGAGGCCTGCCTCCGTGGGCAGCTGACCCATGTGCCCCGGCGTCCCCAGGACCGGGAGCGCTCGGAGCTCATCCACAGCGGCAACATCTTCATCTACGAGGAGGGCGCTTCTGGAATAAAGCGCTGGACAGACGGCGTTAACTGGAGTCCCAGTCGCATCTTGGGCAACTTCCTGATATATCGCGAGCTCGCCAAGCCTTTCCCGCCGGGCGAGAAGAAGAGAGCGCTCAAGAAGGGGAAGAAGGCGCCCGTCAACGGTGTTTCGAAGCGGTCGCAGAGCCCTCCATCTGTGCGAGCCTCGGCCGCGCTTGGCCCCGGCCCGGACGGCGGCATGAACAAGGATCTCGAGCGGGCCCTGGTGGGCTCCCTGGTGGACTCTTACACCTTCAAGGAGAAGGGTCTGATCAAGAAGACGATTAGCATCGCCAACCGAAATGTACTTCACCACATCGTGTCGTACTACGACTGTGACGACGTTATCCAGGGCCGCCTCCGGCAGCCGACGGAATCGCCTGAGTTTGCCGAATGCATACCGCGACCAGAACTCATGGCTCGTCAGAATTTCCGTTCTCCTCTAGAACCGGGGCCGTTCTTGAACATCGGCGCGAGTGCGCCGCCCGCGCCGGTGGCGACGTACCAACCGCCGCCCGAGGCTCCCATGCCCGTTCAGGAGGTGCCGGACAACATGGCGCATTATCGGCCAGCGTCCATGGCTGGTATGCCGCCACCGGGTATGCCATTCGCCGAGCACGCGGATTTCAACTGGGCAACGATGCCCTACATGGACGGATTCGCGGCCCCACCTCAGCCGCCGCAGCAGTTACCAGGCGCCCAATACAGTCACGGTCATCAGCCGGGGATTATGTTCGATCAGCCCATGCCACCGAGCGTCAACGGTCATTCTGGGGCTCCGGCCATGATGTACCCGAACTCCCTCTAAGCGGCCCCGAGCCCTCCCACGGGTCTGGAAGCGGGGTTTTGCGATGCTTGTCTCGGAGACAGCGGATGTCGTTGGACGATGCCGTCATTTCTCTCTTTCTACAGTCATTCGCTTGGCCGTCTCCTCCTCTTCTTCTCTTCCTCTTTGGTTTTGTTTTCTTGGGTACTTGCCTTATTTCCTGTTCTGTTTTCTGTCCGTGTCTTCCTTTCTGACCCGGACAGCGGCTTTCTAGCTGAAGCGTGTGCCCGCCTTTTCTGTGGTGAAACTTTTGCTTGGGCTCAATCGGGGTCCGCTACGCCGCAGTCTGAAATAGCGGAGGCTCGCGGGCGGGACGCGCGAGATGTGAGGCGGTTGGATGTTTGGGTATCCCGGGTGCCGGCGTACGGTTTAGAGCAGGCAAAAGTCATATCTTATGTTGCTAAGGGAGGGGGTGAATGGGCGTTCATGGTAACATTGGCCACAGGGGCACAATGGGAATGGGGCGCGGTTTTTTTTTCTTCCTGTTCACGGAGTTTCGAGTTAGACTGGTCGGTTCACACCGGGGACTGATGCATACGGCGGCGCCTGGGAAAGACGGGTGTCGAATTGGTGCCGAATCGGGGGTTTGGCGTTTCGTTTCGGGGCATTCACTCTTTCTATCGTTTTCAATTACCATTATTATCCCCCCTCTCGATGAAGAGGCAGCTAACATGCCGTTGCTTGCGCGAGCGCGACAAACACAATTTATTAGTGTATTCTGGAGGCTGCAAGTATCTGATGTATATACGTATTGTTATAGACGGTAAGAAGTGTGTAAGGCGGGGTCTTGGCTTCGGCCAATGCAAGGCTGAGGTTTCCGGCTGGTCCGACTACTCGGAAGCGGCCGAAAAAAAAAAGGAGGAGCACCAGCGGGATCCCTAGGATCCATCCCACACTGCACCCTCGTTCTAGTTTCATGGTGGCCGGACGCACGCGCCCCTGAAGAAAGGGCCCCAGACGCCGTAGAGAGATAGCCGCCGCCCGCGTAACAGCCCCTCCCTACCCTCGTCGCCTTCTTCTCCACGCCACGGCCGGCCAACAGAAGGCCTTGTCTCTCCATGGCGCTCTTTCTGCGGCAGACGGCTCTGCGGTGCCTGGGCGGTACAGGGGGACCCGTGGCTCCCCGGACAGCTCTGGTCACCTGTAGGGCCGCCGTTCGCTCGGCCGGCATATTCTGCGTTCCGTCGAGGGCGTCCTTCTCGGTCGTGTCGGTGGTTCGGGAGAAGCAGCGGGATCCCGTCCCTCGGTAAGGACGAGCCCGGAACCCCCCCGGGCGACGGAACTGATTCGATCCCATCTAACACCGCCCGCCTAGGCCCCCGTCGCAGCCCGCCTCCGCCTCCGCACCCCCGGCGCAAGCCCCGGCGCTCCGCGAGGACCTCTACAACCTCCCCAACATCCTAACCCTCTCACGCATAGCCGCCGCGCCTTTCATTGGCTACCTCGTCTTCCAGGACCAGAACGCGTGGGCCCTGGGTTTGCTTGCGTACGCGGGCGTCTCGGACTTGCTAGATGGTTGGATTGCGCGGCGGTGGAACAGGCGGACCGTTATCGGGACCGTCATCGACCCCATGGCGGACAAGCTGCTCATGACGGCGCTGACGATTGCGCTAGCTGCCAAGGGCGCTCTGCCTCGTACGCCTCTCCCCCCTCCCCTCCCCCTTGCCGCTGCAGTTCCAAAACAACAGTGTTCCTTCCGGCGGGAACGAGTGTTCGCTAGCTAACCAACGTCTCCCCGCGCCGCGCAGTCTGGGTCGCGAGCATCATCCTCGGCCGCGACGTCGGCCTCGGCATCTCGGCCCTTTACTACCGCTGGATCTCCCTTCCGGCGCCCAAGACCTTCGGCCGCTACTGGGACTTCTCGCTCCCTTCGGCGGAGGTCACGCCGACTACTATCAGCAAGTACAACACGGCGCTGCAGCTCACGCTCGTGGGGCTCGCGACGGCCGCGCCCGTCGTGCCGGTCGATATGTCATCGGCGCTATCGGTTCTGCAGTAGGTTTCGCCCGTTAGGCTTGTGAGGGGCAGTCTTGTGGGCTGACCTAGTGTGCTCAGGTACGTGGTGGCTGCCACGACGGTGTGGAGCGGGGCAAGTTACGTCTTCTCCAAAGACGCCGTCAGGATCTTGAACCAGAAGGCGAAGGAGAAGCGTGGCCGGTAGCGGCGGCCGCCTCGATGGCCGCTGACGGACACTTCATGGGTGTGGCGCCTTGTTCCAGCCCGGGTAATAGTTCCTCCCCGAAGATGAGCAGCGCCGAGAAGCAGAACAAAGCCGCCTGTAAAAATCTAACTGTAACATTCAAGTAGAATAATGTACATGTATTAAGCCGTGTCATGCATCTCCATCTGTTAGTACATGTTCTATATATATGCCTCTGATCTCCCGTCGTGATGTTGTCCAGCTCGTCAAGCAGCTTCCACGGCCTCTGCGACCCACCCTTCTTGGACCGCCGGCCTCTGCATCCGCCGCATCCGCTGCACGTGACCCATGACCCGGAGCGCACCAGCCGGCGTGACCCCCTCGATCCGGCGCGCCTGTGCCAGCGTCTCGGGCTGCGTCATTTGCAAGACCTCCAGCTCGTGTATCGACAGGCCAGGCACCTGGCCGTAGTCAAGCCCCGACGGGATCCGGATCCCCTCGTCCCGCTGGAAGACGCTACGCTGGGCCTGCTGGATCTTGACGTACGGCGCGTACGCCGCCTCGACACGCACGCGCTCCTGAACGCGGGCGCTGTAGTCTGCGAGACTCGGTAGGATACTGGCGAAGTCACTCATCTTGACCGCTTGCCGCGCCAGAATGTCCAGCGCAGTGCGCTTCTCGCTGTCCACATTGACGCGGAAGCCCCTCTTCACCCAGTTCCGCGAGCCCATCGATATCTCCTCTAGTGCCGACGTCAGGCCCGCCATCTGAGCCTGCTCCTCGACGAACCGGTCCCACCTCTTGTCACCAACAGCGCCGTGCTGCCTCCCCTTGGCCGTGAGGCGGATGTCAGCGTTGTCGGCCCGTGTGCTGATCCTATATTCGCTCCTCGATGTGAACATGCGGTATGGCTCCGTCACGCCTCTCGTCACAAGATCATCTATCATGATGCCGATGAATCCGTCCGCCCTAGACAGTGTCATCTGTGAGAGACCCTGAGAGGCCCGCCCAGCGTTGATTCCCGCCAAGATACCCTGTCCTGCGGCCTCTTCGTACCCCGTGGTGCCATTGATCTGACCGGCTAGGTATAGCCCGGGAATGGCCTTAGTCTCCAATGTGTACTTGAGACCGCGGGGATCCACGTAGTCGTACTCAACGCCGTAGCCAGGCTGGATCACCTCCACCTTCTCTAAGCCGACGATTGTGCGCAACAATTTCTCTTGCGCCTCTGGAGGGATGGTCATGGACACTCCGTTAGGATATATCACATCGCTGTCAAATCCTTCTGGTTCGAGCCAAACAGTGTGGCGCTCCTTGTGAGGAAATTTAATGATCTTCGACTCTAGCGAGGGACAGTATCGGGGTCCCTTGACCGTCTCTTTGATGTGGATAGTTTTGTCCAGGTTATCCCGGACAATGTCGTGGGAGGAACTGTTTGTGTACGTGATGGCGCACGAAAGCTGCTCCCTGACGTCCACCGACTCGTTCAGGTAGCTGAATGGCGCGGGCGGGTCATCGCCCAGCTGCTTCTCCAGTATGTCGAACTTGATGCTGCCCTTTGCGAGCCGCGGGGGCGTCCCCGTCTTTAACCTCCCGAGTTTGAACCCCGCAGACTTGAGCGACTTGCTGAGGCCATGCGTCGCAGCCTCTCCCATCCTCCCTGCGGAGTACGCCTGCAAACCGATGTGAATCTCACCCCCGAGGAACGTGCCGGTCGTGATGATGACAGCGTTTGTAGATATCACTTCCCCGGATTCGAGGCGGACTCCAGAAATCATTCGGTCAGTGGGCGGATTCTGAGCTTCAGAGAGAACAATGTCGGACACGCTTCCCGGAACGACCGTGAGATTGGGGTACGACAGCAACTCATCTCGCATGTACCGCTTGTACAGCGCTCGGTCAATCTGCGCCCTTGGACCCTAGAAGCACCGTAAGCTCCTGCTCAGCGCACTAGTGGGAAAGGACAGAAGGCCCCCCCCCATACCAAATATTTGCGACACGGGACTAGCATACCCAGACTGCAGGACCCTTTCTCCTGTTCAGCGTCACGAACTGCACCCCCGCCTTGTCTATAATTCGACCGGCAAGACCATCGAGCGCATCCACCTCGCGTATGACCGTTCCCTTTCCGATGCCGCCGAAGCTCGGATTGCAGGAGCAGACGCCCAAGTTGTCGTATGAAGGAGTGATCAATGCAGTTTTCGCGCCGGTCCTGGCGGCCGCGGTGCACGCCTCGGCACCAGCATGACCACCTCCAACAACGACAACGTCAAATCTGTGTCGAAGACAAAGTCAGCACCCCGTCTTTAGCGTACTTACGGCTGTAAAACGACAATGGAAACCAGTGACCGTACCTTCGACTCGATTCGGCGGCGGCGGTGGCGAAGGCACGGGATGGCCTACAGTATCGAGACCCCCCGATGCGTAGCGGCAAGGCGCACTGCCGACCGATAGAACGTAGCATCTTGAACGAGATAACAAGGCGTTGGCTTGCGATCATGCCCATCACCGCCTTGTCGACAACCCGCAGATCTCTTAAAATGTTTACGCATCAAGGAGACATGAACCCAGGTGGTAGTGCCTGATTATTACAAATTCCCCCACATTCAATCTTACTCTCTTAATTACATAACCTCGTTACATAAATAACATAGGACGTCCAAAACATGTTCTGCATGCTCCGTAGTCCTTGTCCCTCACAGGTCACGCGGCTGGGGCAAGATCCCCTGTTAGCGGGATCTGGAGTAACGACTTCCAACGCCCGTGTCGTATGTTGTTATTCCGACTCCACCTAGGAGTTTAGCGGCCGCCCGCTGCCCTTCTCACATCAGGCCAGGAAGAAACTGCCTCCTCAACATCGTCCAAGAACGACCCGGCGTTATGGATGGACGTGCCACCCAGGACAATTCGGACGCCCGGTGAGACGGCGTTGATACTCGCGACAGACTTGGCCTCCTCGTACGTGGCACCGCCTATTGTGAAAACGATGATATCCTGAGGCTTGTCCCGAGTAGAGCCGCCGCCCTCGACGAAGGGATACTGCTGCTCTCGGAGCCTGCCCTTTATCAGGCTCTGCAGAGTATTCTCTAGTACCGTAGTATGCTGGGTGTAGACGTTCTCGACGCCCTTCAGCCCCTTGAAGCGATCTCTGGCTCCGGAGAAGATCCCGGTCGACTCGAAGATGTCCGAGATGCCGCTCTGCACCTGGGTCTGGTTCAACGACGAGCGGTACGCCAGGAGCTTAAAAACGAGATCTGCCCGGCGCGGAGATACGTTGCCGGCAGCCACCAGAAGATCGACGAGCATTGAGAGCGCGTTTGACGGCGTTTTCTCGTAACGTAGCGCGTAAAGAGCCACGAGACAGAGTTTCCTGTCTTCTGTGACACTTGGCGACTGGATGAGTTTTTGGATGTTCTGCGTAAGTTCTCAGCGACCTCAGCTCTAGGTAAGGAGAGACTCGAGGCGAGGTGCTCGCTTACCTTCACATCGGCGTTGTGGTTCTCGTTGCAAGCGAGGCTTTGCTCCAGCTCGCTGACTTCTAGCAGATTTTCTGAGCCTACCCTCCGGCTTAGCTCGGACACTAGGGTGACATGCTTGCTGACGTTGCCGGACAATTTGCGGAACTCGGGGTAGTCCTCAATAAACCGCTTCATGTCCGATATCGATTCGATATTGGCGTTGCTCTTCGTCTTGGACTGATACTGCTCGACGTAGTCCTTGATGTTTCCGCCCAGATCGCCAAAATTCAGAAACATGTTTTTCTTGAAGAATGGATCCTGGTCCTGGGACAGAACAATCTCCCTCAGCTCTTGCCTGATGTCGGGGACGTTACTAAGGTCGACTCGGCCATTGTCGATGCCCAGAAGATGATGCACCATAGCCTGGTACGTCCACTGTGTTAGGAGCGGGGTGACGGGATCTTCTCGCCGGTCTAGAATCAGAAGTATGGGCGGCGTGTCCACTGCACGGAAATCGAATAGCTGCTCCTCCTGTGTCATATGGTATCGTACTTCCGACGCGAGCTTCTTAGCCATTGGGCTCGTTTTCGCGTACCTTATGAGAGGCTTCTTCTTCAGCGAGAGAAGAAGAGCTAGTATACCGTCGGAGCATCGCTGTAGCGCGTCCGGGTTCCAGGCGTCGGGTGAGTTGCCCCAGAGGCGATGCTGGGGTAGTGAGTAACCCAAGGAGAACAGATCCGAGTTGACAACGATGTAGTCCGCGAAATGTTCCTGCACCAGCTTGACGACCTCGTGGTCATCAGCTTCGGCAAGCCGCTCTAGCGAGGACTTCTTGACAACATTGGTAAAGTAAAGATAGTACTCGCCGTACCGGGGTTCTCGAAGCTCATCGATCAGTAGCTGCATCGACTCCGGCGAGGGCCGCACAAGGCAGAGGCACCGTAGGTGCCTCATCTTCTCTCTGCTAGCGTTGTCGATGCGGTCGATGAGGTAAACCTCGTGGTTCAAGAGAGCGGACTGGGTGGTAGCAGTTGATACGATGGACACTGTCTCTCGATCCAGTAATAGAATCTTCATCTTTGCCGAAGAAGCCATCGATGAGGCCTCACCAGAAGCCACCATCTTTGAGAGGTACCCCGAAATTGCCTGCGAAACGTCCATCTTGAGGGCGCGGAGCTGGCCACTCTGCGGATGAGCTGCGTTCAGGGAACAGGCAGAAAGCGCCAGGCTGATGGCGCCGACGTCCTCACACAGGCTAATATAGCATACGGCCTGGAGGCCCTGCGCGATGGAGAGGTAGTGAGGCGGAAGGACAACGATGCCTTGAGCTTGGGGAGAGTTGAGATGGCCGCACGCCGAAACCCGAGGAGGTGATGTTGCCCCACACTGATTGATGAGTTGCCTCACGCACTCGGCGACGTTCAAAAACACTTCGTTGGCACGGTAGCTGGGCCGGCCGGCGGAACTTGAGGGCCGCGAGGTTTCGGAGAGAAGTAGCGTGCAAGGGCGCCGAAAGTTATAAGAGGAAGTACCTGGCTGATGGCTGATTGCACGATGCAGCTTGCTCTACTGTCCGGAGCTTTGGCATGGCCAACGACCTCTTAATTGCAACCGCGGTGGTCAGCCACACCCAAGCCACCTGGCTATGCACCAAACCGAGGTAGTATTCGATACCCGGACCTGCGACGTCATCGTCTTCGATACCTACCTCAAGGGGCATAACCTCTTGCCGAGACTGAGCAGAAGGGGCTCAGAGTCCAAAGGAAACCAGGCCAGGCTCTACCGTAAACACCGCTTTCCAAGGTACACCTCATTCCCTAATATCATCCCACCAACTGCAGACCTAAACACCTATTTGATCAAGCCCATGCACTTTTAAGTCACCGCTCGAGATGAACAAAACCTGATCAACGAGGACCATGACAACCGACACCTGTTTACCAGGCCCAGAGCCAGCGTATGTCCGCAACCTCATATTCCATCCGGCATATAACCCCCTGCTAATAAATACTACCAGACTCACATTCACCCAAGGGCTCATCCTCGGACAGCTCTCTGTTGTCCTCATTTTGGCCGCTTTCATCAAGTTCTTCATCTTCGGCGACCCGCCCTCATCAGACGTCACGGCTTCGATGCGGGCAACCGAGCGCCGGTCCAGGACACTCGCGCACAAGCGGTCCCTGCTCAGCCTGCGGTCCGCCAACGCCAACTCCCGGAACGGGCAGGCCCAGGGGCCGCTGAAGCGGAGAAAGTCCACGGTCCTCAGGGGCCCGCCGACCCTGACCATAGGGTCGATCCTAAGCAAAACCTACTACAACGTGGAGAGCCACCAGCCCGAGAGCCTCGACTGGTTTAACGTGCTCATCGCGCAGACTATCGCCCAGTTCCGTAGCGACGCGCAGCACGACGACGCGATACTCGGCTCGCTCACCAAGGCCTTGAATGGGTCGTCGCGTCCTAGCTTTTTGGATGAAATCAGGGTTACGGAGCTGAGTCTCGGAGAGGACTTCCCCATCTTCAGCAACTGCCGGATCATACCCGTGGACGAGGATGGACTGGATCTGGGGAACGGGAAGGCGCTGGACGCAAGCATGGCCTCCAGAGAAGGAGCGCGGTTACAAGCCCGCATGGACGTCGACCTGAGCGATGTCCTCACACTTGCCCTTGAAACCAAGCTCCTGTTGAACTATCCCCAAAAGCTGGCCGCCGTGTTACCGGTCGCCCTGGCCGTGTCCGTCGTTCGCTTCAGCGGCACCCTGTCGATCTCCTTCATCCCAAGCAACCCCTCACAGTCGACACCTACCATGATGACGTTCAACTTCCTCGATGACTACCGTCTCGATCTGTCGGTCCGCAGCCTCCTGGGCAGCAGGTCCAGGTTACAGGACGTCCCGAAAATCGCACAGCTAATCGAGTCGCGCCTACATCGATGGTTCGACGAGCGCTGCGTCGAACCGCGGTTCCAGGAGATCGCTCTGCCGAATATGTGGCCAAGGAAGAAAAATACGAGGTCCCGCGAAGACAACCTAGGCGACACCGCCGGCAGCAATGCGAGTGCGAGCAGTGCGGCCTCCGTGGGGAGGGCGCGGGGCAAGGAGACGACGACTGATGTTCAGGTCGAAACCCAGGTCCAAGACGAGACCGACATAGAAAGAAGACATGGGCGAGACATTGGCGGCAACACGTTCCGCCTGAGGAGGCGCACCAGGGATCAAGATGACTTCTCGATGCCGGGCGGCTTGCCAGGGCTTGGAGTGAGCGCTCAGCACTCGCCATCCACGACACCGTCTTGAAGTCGGACGGGATGTCTCGGCCATCGGCAAGGTTGGAGGTCAAACATGTCTCCACCTCATTCCTGATCAGTTTCACACGAGTCGCTGCTTGACAACGGCACCCTCAAACATGTGTACATTGCGAGACTAGACTGTGCAGCCGTTGTCTACTACCAGGACGCAAGCGCATTGCAGCCGTCTGTCAAGGGCCACAACAGTTGCCACCATGCCACAGACCCCGCCACGAGCAAAATGTAATACAGCGACGTCCAAACCCACGACTTATGGCCGGGGTGCATCCAGTAGGGCTGGACGTGGCCCCAGAGCCGAGGGAGGCCCATTGCGTTGCAGAAGGCGTGTACTATAATAATAGAAAGGAGACTCCCTGTTCTGACGAATACAAAGGTCGCATATGCTCCAAAAAGGGTCGTGTACGTCAGCTGCAGCAACGAGCGACAAACGGCGGCGAGGACGGACACGTGAGGATGGGTCAGACGGAATTCGTAGAAGTGATGGATGTGAGCGAGGCCGAATATGATAGGCGTCAGGTAGACGATGCTGCCAAGCGACACACCGGCTCCGACAAGGAGGGGGACGGCGGCGGACCGAAAGAGAAGTTCCTCGGTCACCGGGCCCTACGAAACACGTATGAGCGGTCGATCCCATGGCGCAGCTAGCATAAGGTGTTGCGAAGGATTTCAGCCGAGCCAAACTTACCGCCACCAGGTTCCTCCAAGAGGTCCACTCATGCCAGGTGCTATGAAGAGGCCGCAACATCAACCAATCCTTCCATAGTCCGTCGAGGACTAGAGACTCAAAGAGCGGCCCGGAGAACAGCAGGGCTACCAGGAGGAGGGACCTGAGGGTGTCCCGGAGGCCGAGCGGCCAGTAGCCCATGGCCTGGAGCGGGCGGCTGGAGCCATCTTCGGAGCGTGTCGTAAGGATGAGGAAGGTGAAGATGGAGCAGAGAGCCGTCGAGACCGTCACCGACTTGATGCGACCCTGGATCACGAGGGGCGAGTCCCTTGACAGGGACCGAGACGGCCTCGTCCGTTCCGTAGCGTAGAGGGGAAAGACATAGAGCAGCGTGTAGACGAGCTTGATCGCGCGGGCTTGATGTTAGTCTGCATGCGGATGCTGCACCGCGGGCCCGAACATACCAGTAATGAGCACGCGGCCAGGCCACTTAGCGACAGTGTCACCTGGCGCGATCCGGCCACGGATCCTGACTCCCCGTGCATATCGGCTGAGCTGGGGGATGGAGTCAACTCGCGGTGGAATGATACGCTAAATCCAACTATGGTGCCGGGGTTACATAGACGGGATGGTAAGACTCGGAGAGGGGGCCGATCTGGTGGCCGGCCGAACTGATGGTGGTACAGACGTCGATGGGCCTGCTATCAAACGCGGCGGGCGGTTGGAGTCGTCGAGATTTGTGACAGGACGCAACGGGCGGCTAGCCTGATTCGCTCTCGCGGCTCTTGTGTACTTTAATTTACAGAGCATGCATTCGACTGTGCCACGTCCCCAATATGCGGGCCACGACCGGTTGAGGCGGGTTTAGCGCCGGATGGTTTCTAATGCCGGACCAACAACCCTTGGTTGTCGGCGCGAGTTGAGAGCGTCGTCCAGGGATTTGCAGCGGATCGCCGGTGTTAAGCAAGCCCAGTGCAAGGGAACTTGTTAAAACAGGAATGTTCGCCAGTTTGGGGCGTTGGGCGTTGGGAGGTGGGACGGAGGGGTTAGATATGGGCCTCGGAAACAATGCAGTGGTCATGCATTGTTGTGCAGGCGGGCTTTTGAGAAGTACTTGTAGTGGAGGCACAAGTGTATGGCGGCGCATGCACCTTGTCAAGCCGCAGCCCCCAAACGCGAACTGCCCCGGCGCGTCAACCACGATGGAAATTTTCAGTTTAATTTGTCACCGCCCGGCGATGAGATGGCAATGGGCATGATCATCTTGGCTTCCACGAGAGCCGGCATCTCCGTGCGGCCGCCGGGACGTCGGACGTCGAGGTAGGCTGGTCGAGCTGGCCTGAATGCACTCTCGGTAATGGTCTCCATCGTCGCCCATGCAGGGGATCTACGCCAAGCGCCGAAGTTAATCGTAGGTTTTGTTTCATCCTTCGTCGAGAAGCAAGCGCGGGGCGGGTCCAGTGGAAATGACGCCCAGCCGCCAACAAGGCGCCAGCATATAGGGCCCGGCCTGCCCGGAGAGGACATGTTTCCCTACCAACGAATTCAAGGTTGGGACATCTTCAGAGCTCCAAATTTGACAAAGGTTTCCGTGGGGAGTAAGGCCTACCCGTACTGTACAGATACGTGTCCTGGAATCCTGGTCCGCTTCCATGCCCCGTACTCTTGCGAGAAACGCGGCGCAAGCGGGGCTGCGGCCGAGGGTTTGAGTGGGCAGGTCTTCAAGATCCCCGAAGGGGCAATTTCCCTAATGCAAGGTTCTGTGCTTCCGCGGATGTTCGAAGCGGTGAGAAGAATCGAGGAAGGGTCTCTGGGAGCAATGACCAGGACAATCAAGGCACCTAGTAATTACCTCGTAATCGTCGGCCCCACCGTCTCGGACTGGCAGAGAAAGAGGAAAGAGGCATCATGGTCGGTCCTCCTATGCGGCCCGTGTCATGACCGAATTGAAACAAAACAACGCCAGTTGATGGTCGAGGGAGGCTCGCGAGACACTCGATGCAGCGCGGAGCACGGCTCCAACATGGTCAATCAGCCATGATTTGACTGGACGAAACTGAACGAACGGAACTTGGGCATCGGAACGACTTCCTGATTTCGGTGCCTCGCCCCGCAGCACAGCCGAGGAACAGTCTCCACTTTGGGGGCGCTAAACCAAACGAGGCCCGTAGTCCCACCTCGCAGATGCGAACGCAGGTACCCGTACCGCCCCGCGAGGCCCCAGATACTTCGTTGTTTCACTCTTCTCTTCATCGATGGGGTATTCCCCGAGAGTCCATCGCCCGGGAATTGCCGCACAATTCCTCGTCTGGTATCCCGATTTAGGGCAAGGAGTTCCCTGGCACCTCAAAATTCTCCACACGCCATCGTGTGTCACCGGAACCCTGGGGCGTGGATATTACGGTGTTTCCCGTCCGGGCCAGGGTATCCACCCGCCTGTCTCCCCGTGTCTTATTCAGACTAAATAGATGTACACTCGGTTCGCGGGTACATCCTTGTCAACCTTAGCGCCAGCGCAGCCTGCATAGGTCTGCGGAAGGAACTCGGTGGGCTACTCGTGGCCATAGCTTTCGGATTCGCGGTTTCCCATGGCCTCTTTTTTCTCTCATGTCCGATCGCTCTTGGTCCTCCTTTTTACCCCGGCCAGCCTCCCCGGCCGACCCCGTTACTGGTAATCGCTTGGCCTTGCCCGCTCATATACCTGGCCCAGGAGCCGCCGTTCTTTACCTGTCTTCTGTTTCTTTCGTCCCTCCTCCCAAGAGGGAAGCTTCGAAGTCGGCTTGGGATTTCGGACCATCCGAGCATGCCCTCCGATCCCACAGCATTCTTCCGCCCAGGCTTGCCCATCTGCCATTAACCCAGTCGTTGCTTCTCTTCTTTGTCGCTCTTTTGGCCGTCAGTGCCCCTCCCACATTATCTCTTTCCGGCAGAGTTTCGTTATCACAGTTTCTACACTCTTTATTCGAGCCACTCTCTTGTTCGCCGCGATCTATGCTCAGAATCAATTTCCGCGGCTTGCCGTTTTCGCTCACACCTTGGAGCTCCACATCACGACTCTTCGATTCCACTCTTGCTTCAGACGCCGAGCCATCAAGGCCCCGCATGGGGGAGCAAGCCTATAACCTCACTTTTTTTGAGGACGACGGAGTGTCGTGGGTGACTGTTGGTGTCCCACCGTTCTCACTGTGCTGCAGGGAACCATCGGGCCTAGTTTTCCCCATCCGCCTGGCATTGAAAGTATGCCGCCACCACCCCGCCGCCAATGGCCACCTCTCTACGAGGGATCCAGCTCACAGGACAACCCGCTGGGCATCCGCGTTGTGCCCTACTCGCCGCCAAGGCCGGCCGACGGGGAAGGCGCCCCTGAGCAAAGCACCGGCGAGCAATTGTCTTCGTACCTGGCGGGCAACGCTTTCGAGGAGAACGGAGCTGCTTCCGCTATCCAACACCGCCATGGCTCCTCCGATCTTCCGGGCTCCACCCCCTCTCCGTCCCCGCCAACCCTGTTCGGGCCGTTGACGACAACCAGGGGCACGGCCGTTTCAGACTTGTCCGCCTCGTTCCAGCCTTCCGCTACTCCTAGTACCAGCGCGCGCCCTCATTCTTCTTATAATAGTAATTTTAATGCTCAGTCTCACCCGTCTCAGCGCGATGGCCAATCCAACACCTGGCCTAACTACCGGCCCCAGCCGCGACGGCGTATCAACATCGCGCTTAACCCCGACAAGACCTTTTCCCTGGTCCCCCAGCAGCAGGACGACCGCGGCCGCGGACTCCTCCGCTCTCCGCAGCTGTCCTTTTCGACCACCTCAGTTTCTTCCGATCCGTTTACCGACGAATATCCGCCAAGCTCTCCTTTGACCACGCTACCAGAGGACGACGGAGGCACTTCGCCGCCTCGCGCCTTGGCATCGTCGCGGGCATCTGCGTTGACGCTACGCACCACGCCTGCCGGTGCTCTCACGCCGGACCCTTCCTCCGTGCCGACCTCGTCCCCGTGGAATTACCGTCTCTCTGGTGGCCTTCGCAAGGTCGAGCAGACGCCGGAGCCGTCGCTGGCGCATTCTTCCGACTCTGGATCTGACGCGCAGACGGTGTCTGTACCCGCCCCGCCCGCCCCCCAGCACTTCGATTCTCCCCCCCGGCCATTTGATACACCATCTACTACTTCGGAACCGGGAAATTACCAAGTTTACGAGCCCGCTTCGCCCGGTGAACCTGCCAACGACATTCCCTCGTCGCCTTCGGACGAACAGAATTACCATATACTCAGCCAGACGCCGACTCCGTCCGCCTACACGGGAGAACCTCCTACTTCCCCCGCGAGCGATAGCAACTACATTGTTCACGGAGCCTCATCTTCGAGCGAAGACAACTACGCCGTCCACGGGACATCGACTGCCTCGAGCGAAGACGATTACGCTGCTCACGGAGCGTCGGCTGCCTCGAGCGACGACAATTACGTCGTGCACGGGACACCAACTCACGGAGCGTCGACCCCCGCTAGCGACGCCAACTACATCCTTCACGGAGCGTCAACACCCGTGAGCGACGCCAATTACGTTATCCACGGCACTTCCACTCACGGAGAATTGACGCCCGCCAGCGACGCCAATTACGTCGTCCACGGAACTTCAACTTATGGGGGATCGACGCCAGCAAGTGACGCTAACTACGTTGTCCACGGAACATCTTCCCCCCTATCCTCTTCGCCGGTCCCGGCTAGACGGGGAGCCGTCCGGGAGGAATACTCCCAGGAGAGTCTCGTCGTCCAGCCTCTCCAACTACGCCACAAGGCTTCGGCAGAGAGAGCAGGTTATTACAAGGCGCTATCTCGTGAGAATCTGCGGCGAGCGACGTCTCTCAAATCCATCTCGAGTGTTCTCAGCCAAGAGGCCACCCAATCCGTGCTACTGGCAGCTCCCACTGCCGCCTACCTCCAGGGTGGGCCCCAGGGCTTTTCGAGCATGCTGCATGACAAGCGGTCCAAGAACAGCCCTGGCTCCTCGTCGACTCTAGTGACAAACCACATGAATCCACACCCGCACCAATGGAGCTCCCAGCTATCCACCGTCGCCTCGGAAAGCGAAGGGGGGAGTGTGCCCGGGTCCCGCTCACTATCGCTAGTATCATTTCAGACGCGGCGGAGTAGCGGGGTGCTTCCTGCGAATCACAGTCGAAATATGCTCAGCATTTCGTCCTCTAACGACGAGCGCTCCATGAGCCACACTCGCTCGCTAAGCGACTCGGCGGATCGCTCGCAACCGGCGCTTACGCGCCCGAGTCAACGCGATCTGCACGAGGTTAAGGATCCGGACGAGCACGGGGACGGGCTGACGGATCTCTACGCCCTTCATCAGCGGCCCTCGCGAACTCGTCTCTCTGGGCTTTTCTCTATCCCCTCGGAAAGAAGCCTGCACTCGCCATCCAGCTCGCGAGCCAACAGCCTGACGTCCCTGTCTCTATCTCTGCCGGGCTGGGCAAGGCTCTACTATGGAAGTGGCGAGAGGAAGCTGCTCACTTTTGCCTCGGAATCGAACTTGTCGGAGGCGAGCGGGGGCAGACCGGGAAGCCCATTTCAAAGCGGCTCGCCCGAGGCGGAACATCTGACTTCGCCGATCTACAACCAAGTCCAACGGCCGAGACAGGTTAGCCAAAGGAGCAGCCGCGCTCCTTCGCATCAGGAACCCTCTTCAAATTCCGAAGAAATACGACAAGATGGCCTTCGGGTGGGTTTTGTGCGGAAGCAGACGTCTAGTGTCTGGTCGCCGCACCTCCGTCAAGACCGGCGAGCGAGTAGGTACAGCAATTGGGAACCGCCTCCGGAGACAGGACCGTCGGACGGCTCTCTGCTTGAGCGGCGAAATGTCCAAGTGGCACTGTTCACCGTTGGGTTCATATTCCCACTTGGTAAGTTTGCCCGCCTGCCTCTCTTACCAGTCATCCATCCCTCCTACGCTTGCGCGTCTTAGGACTAACACGCGAGATGCAGCATGGATCGCCGCCGCCTGCCTGCCCGTGCCGTCCAACCCTAAACCCGATATGGAAGAGGGGGATGGCGGCGCAAGTCAACACGATACCCAGGCGTCCGCCACTCATCGGCGCTCGGCCATGGCCGAAATGTCCCGCCACGAGGGAGCACTATGGTGGCGGCGGCTGAATCGGTACATGTCCGTCGTCGGCCTACTTGTCATCGGCGCCGTTATTGCGTTGGTCGTCGTGGGAGTACGGCAGCGCTGGGGCTCATAGTTCCACTCTCGCCGAAGATGAAGCTATCAATGACCGAATGGGAGTGCCCGCCACCCCGGTTTACCCAAATTAACCCCATTCTTACGACACTTGTTTTTCTTCTCGATACGAACCCCTTTCTCTTAGCCGCGTTCCGCAATCTCATCAGTGTATGGGCGACCACCGTTCTCATTCGTCTACGCCGGTGTGGACAGGCCGACCCCATTTCGTTTTTCTTCTCTCACGCCCACGGCGCGCAACTTTCTTGGATTCAGCCGGCGCTGGCGCAAAGCGTCCATCGGTTCTTCTTTATACCCCATCTTTTTTACGTTTTAAGACTTTCGGAAGGTAGATGTATGACGGCCGGTGTGTTGATATGTATGGGAAGGATATAGAAGTATCTTACGATTTGAACGAATGTATCACGGGTATACGTAATATACTTCGGGTTGAATACCTAGGTGGATCGCCATTGAGACATTCTACACGGGACACGGTTCGCCCGCCAACACGAGTGAAGTGGATAGCGTTTACCAATTGACAGCCGGTCTCGACAGGCTTTGCATAGCATTGTAGTTGCGAGACCTCTTCGCGGCATAATTCGACCACATCGAAGTAATCTGCGCAATGTCTACCGAACAAAACATCCATCAGATGGGTCATCATACCGCATTACCTCCATCCGGCGCACATCACTGGCTCTCACGACTCTCCACGCCCGCCTTCTTTGCCTCCATCTTCTTCATATCGGACTTGAACTCATCCAGCATCTCGGAGATGTCCCGCTCGGCATCTGCTGAGACACCATAGACGGGCTCCTTGGACGACAAGCTCTCCTGGCTCGTAGAGCGGGTCAGCTTGCCAGCTACGTTCCCCTGCCGCTGTTCCAGCTTCTCGCGGAGGAACTTCTTTCCAGGAGAGGAGAAGAAGGCCATGGAAAGCGCAGTGACGACGACGGGATAGAAGTACATCTCGCCCCATACGTGCAGCGAGCTTGAAAGCGAGAGCATGAGGAAGGGCGCCATGATGAATGCAAAGGTGAGCTGCGTCACGACAACAGTGACGACGTCGTAGTAGACCTTCATGCTTGTTCCCTGCCCCGTCACCGGGTCGAGGAAGAATGGCCTCAGGTAGCGGCGGTAGTCTGCACAACGCGAGCTGTCAGTAGGATTCGACCGGGGGGGTCCAGGGTGGCCCTTACTCTTAGCGACGGTCTGAACGAAGCTAGCAAAGACGAATGTCAGATAATACCCCGGGTGGAACCCATGCCAGAGCGCACTGGTGGTGAACGTGAGGAGGGTCGCGCGGAAGCCGGGCTTCTTGCCCTTTGGTGTCACCCGCAGGTAGACGTAGTTCCTCAGCCAGCTGTTGGTGTTCATGTTCCAGCACGCGAGGTATCCCCTGGGGTTCTGCGCGAACTCGACGCCCAGGGGATCGATGTTTTGCAGCCGGTTCCACGAAACGTTGCCCGTCTTCAGGTCGACGCCGTTGTATCCCAGGCCCGTCAGGATGCACGCCCCCTCGGTCAGCGTCCACACACCGTAGTACTTGAGGCGAGCCGTGAGCCCTACCATGTACAGGGCAACCACGCGTCCGATAAAACTTCGCGACGAGAATTCGGGCGACGTGAGGTGCGCGGAAGGGTACCATTTAGAGAGGTAGATGAAGCCGCCGATCCAGAACAGGCCGGTAACGGCCTTGCGCGCAGCCGGTGTGCCACTTCGGGGAATCTTGCGCTTCTTCCTCACGGGCGGGCGCTTAGACGGCTCGACCTGGCTCGGGACCTGGAACATGGTAGTGTCGATCCACCGGCGGTATTCGGCGTAGTCGAAGGAGGGGCCGGCAAAAAGCGATGGGAAGAAGAGCACGTAGCCGGCGTAATCGAGCACGTTGGGTAGCTCGGGCAGCATTCTGTCCTGCTGGAGCGGGGAGAGCTGGCTGGTCGGGAGCTGGCCGTCGGCCACATTCCAGCAGAACGCGTTCAGTTTCATGACGAGCACCATCTGCGCGCCGGTTATGTCGACGGTGGCCGAGCTGTCGGCGAACTGGCGCAACAGGTGGCTGGCGGACAGATGGCCCATAAGGAAGAGGAAACCAAGCCAGGGCATGAGGGGGCTGGTGCGCATGTAGCTGGCGATGAGGTAGGTCCCGGCCGCGCTGACGAGAAGGGTCTGTAGCCCATCCCAGAGGTCGAACAGGCCAACCAAGTAGAATACCGAAGTACTGGGCACAGCGAAAAGGGATCGCTGTTAGTCACGGGCAGAGGGGGAAGTGCAGAGCCAGCCACGGAGAGTCATACCCGACGATGAAGGCATTCTTGATCTCGGGGCTATTGTCCGGGAGCCGCTTCAAGACCGCCGCTAGGGGATACGATAGGATGAAGGATCCAACAAGCTTTACTATCCCGTAGCCGGGTCAGTGGCCAGGCATGATATGGTGTCGGGATGGAGGTGCATACGTTCATCCGGCGAGGCGCCCACGATTGGGGCCAGATATTCGAAGACTATGATACGCGAGCGGCATTAGCGGATAGAGCCACGGGGCTGGAGAGCCCAACTGGTTTGCGACACGGCGCCAAGGCGCTCCCGGTCGGGAGATCACTAACCTCGGTGGACGACGAGAAGCATATCGCCGGCTCGCAAAGTCTGGGGCCGGGACGGCGGTGGGGAGTTCGAAGAGCTCAGGAGTGTGACGTGAAAGAATAGGAGAGCAAGCGTTACAGCGGCGCCATCCGACGTCTGGCTTCTGGGTCAAGAACTGGCAAATTAGATGGGAACACAGGGTACGAGAGCGCCACATCCGCATAAACACACCTCCGTCCATGAATATCGGATGCCGTGCGGTCTGGGGGCCTGTTCGAGCTCGTCGAGGGAGGAATCCAAATTTACACTTCGCTTTCAGCTTATTGGCAGGCTCCGCTACGCGAGCTTGCGCACATGCCCGCGCGGTTCCAGCCCACTTATAATCGCACGGAGTTTCCACTCACACTCCGGCGAGAGAGTGCGTGCCGGCACAATGACATCACAATTTTCGCTCGAGGCCGAGGAAAAAAGACTACGAGGTAATTAGTCCGGCAGAAATCTCAGAAACTCGGGTAACACGGTGAACAAAGCAAGAGCCTGCGTCGGGAGACGCCAGCGGGGCTTCGTCGCACATCATGAGGCATATCTTCGCCGGAATCAGAGTCGAGGGAACAAGAGGAAATGGCCGGGCTAATCACACACCACCAGCCTCCATTTCACGACACCAGACATCACCTCACCGACATTGACAAGACTATCCGTCGTAACAAGCACTCTATTGTGATTAGGTTTATTACTTCGGGCAGATACCTCCTCATACATGCGCCGACAGATTTCCCATTACATGTAATTCCAACCACCACCGACAACTCCGAGACTCGGCATTAACAACACAATAAAGAGCAGAAATGAATCCAGGACGCCGAGGTCTATGGCGCGTGTTACATACATCGTCTCCCGACCCTACTACCGCCGTCTATCTAGACCATCAAGACTATGACGATCGATCCGAGATATGCCATCATCCGATGCGTAGAACGGATAGGGGCTGGATGAGAACGAAAACGTCAAAGAAGGAAAGGAAGAAAAGAAGAAAGAGAAACTAGCAGCGCTTAAGAATTGGCCGCGTCCCGGTTACTCTGCGAGCTCGCGCTCATTGTGGGCTGCTTCGTCGGGAGCGCCATCTTGGCCGTCTCAGACTGCCGGATTCGAGCCCAAGCATACACGATGCCACTGACGAACCCAAGGAGAATGGCCGACACACTGCCCACGGTAATGGGCGCCGAGAAAAAGATGAGGCCGCTGATGGCGATGGGGAGCTTGTTGAGCGCCCCGACCATGGAGTACGTCGTCGACGATGTGACACGGATGCACCATGCCGAGCAGTAAGAAATGAAGATGGCGGCGAGACCCGAATATACCATGCCGATGAAGAGACTGTTCCGAGTCTCCACGGGGAAATTCCGCTGCAGGTTGGGAGTAGACCAGTCCTCCACGAGCAGAGAAAGGACGATGAGCACGGGAATCGTCAGCATGTTGTTGTAGTACATGGCTAGTTTCACGTCAGCACTGAGTCCATGAGCTCTGAGTGATGGCCGCCCCAATTGGGACGCCCGCAGGGAACATGAGGCGACTCACTATCCCAGTCCTTGAAATTCATCTTCTTGATGACCTTCTTCATTGCTAGAACGTAGGAGGCGGTGCAGAACACGTTGAGTCCCATCCACGCATATCCGGCATTCAGCGTCGACATCGCAACGACTGCGTCCCCAGAGAGGGGGTTGCCGCTGAGAGCACTCTGGATATCCGCCCACGCAGCCACTACGGAACTAAGCACCATCAGGCCGAAGGACAGAAGCGCAAGGGGAGTGACGCTGCCGCCGAACCACAAGACCTCGCCATAGGCGATGACAATGATGGTCAGGTTCTTGAAGATGGTATAGACCGGCACCGAGAGGAACTGGAGAGCCTTCGTACTCGTGTAGATCATGCCGACGAGGAGAACCGAGACCGGGAACCCTTCAGTAGTAGGTTAGCAAACTCGGGTGACTTGCATTCAATGAGTGAACGACTAATGGCGGGACGCGTACACTTCTTGGCCTTATCCGGGTCAAACGGGGCCAAGTTCCTAATCAAGCCGACCTTCTTACAGATGGTAATCGCCGCAGTGCAGACAATGGCCTGTACCTCACATTAGCATACTGTTCCCCTCCAAGCAAAGCCATGGCCGTCGGACACTGACCTGAACAGCCAGGTAGAACAGGTTAAGGTTCCACGAGTCACCCGACACCACGTATTTGTTGACAACTGTCATGCTGATGGACGACAAGCAGTAGGCCAAAATCGACAGGCCCGGGCTGTTGTCGATGTTCGCAAGGGAGAAGCTGGAAAACGCCGCCTTGCCCCGCGGAGTGATGAAGGCGTCCTTCTCCTCGCCGTACCCATCCCGGAACTGGGAGTCCGGAACGCGGCTCTCGACGTCGTCAATCTTTTTGTCCGACATTGTCCTGGACTCGAAAGCGAGTGGGCTGGTATGTCGAGGTGTCCGTCAAAGATTGTCGAATGTGAAGTTACGTACTCCTATCGAGTTGGCGGCGCGGCGCGGCGGGACCGGATCGGTTGGAAACGACAGTACTTGCCACCCGACAATTCAAAAGAAACAGGAGTGCTCTTAGCGCAATGCTTCCTTTCTCGGTCGTGGTAAGCAGGTTGTTAGACGGGAAAGGTTGATACGTGAAGGATCCGAGGGAAGAAAAAGAAAGGGGGCGACTCGTCCGCAGAGGTAATACGAAAAAAAGATTTACGGTCGCAATAATTAAGAACTCTCCAATCTGGCTTCGCTGGCTCTTACAGGCGCTAGCATTTTAGACGCGTTTCAGTGGTGGTACCGCCAATCTTGTACCACTTGCGGACTGGTCCGGGTGGCTCTTGCCCCTTTCCGACCCCGCTTGCGGCATCCGCGTGTCCTCTTGAGTCTGGAGTCTGAAATAACCGGTGTAGTACCGCCATATTACCGGACGTTCCGACAAATACCGCGTCATGGTTTTGGTGCGCCTCGTGTACAGTTTTCGTACTGTTACATTGCATAACTGACAGAGAGATGTCGAGATAACATCAACGACGCCCCTAAGTCCCCTACACATCGTCATGGCCCTTAAATAGAGTGGTCGCAGTCTCATCTGAATAATTCGCGATGTATCTGCGTCTTCAAGTGCATATTATCTCATGGATTTCGACGCTGTCTTCATCATCCCTACTTGTACTTCGGCTTTTCCAAGCCCATCACAGGGCCAATGACTACCACTCTGGCGCTCTCTTGTCCTTGGCGGCGGGTAGCTTTACTATCCATATGTTGAGGAGGCAATATTATTGGGTAATACACCTGCCCGTGGGAATAGGGCGCTACCAAGGGGCAGTGTGTAGTGTGTCTGCCGAGACAGGTTCGCGAATTCCTCCATATCCACCACCGATTTTTTTGCTGGATAAATTGAGGCACACTTGGTGCATGCTGTTGCGGCGTATGGCGGGGCTCAAAGCGCACTCAAGTGGCTGGGTTTTCCGGGCCCGATTCAACGCCCTCTTCCTCCCGGTCCGGTTTCATAGGGTCCTTGTCATCTTTGCCGGACCCTCCCAGATCACCCGCCTCAGGCCCCGCGGGGAAGTTCAAGTGCTTCCAGTCTTCCAATTCTTCGGTCACCGAGCGGAGCCTGTCACGGATGCTCTCGATGGCGTAGCTTCCCAGGAGCAGTCTTAGGGGCGGATAGGAACAATGCGCGAGCTGCCAGACTAGCTCGGCACACTTCACAGCACTCGTCGGCTGCCTATCTCCCAGCCACTGGACCATTCTCTTAGCATGGAGTGCCGGCGATGACGCTTGTCCGTAGGGTTCGCTACTTGGCGTGATCAAAAAGTGACCCCAAGTAGGCAAAGGGTTGCTGAGCGAGTCCGGTTCATCTCTCCGAACTAACCCAGGCTCGACAAGGGTTGCCTTGACGTTGAAAGAGTCCGTCTCGTAGAGCATGGCTTCGATCAAGCCTTCTACCGCGTACTTGGTAGCGCAATACGGTCCGAGACCGGGGACGCCCAGAGCTCCAGACGTCGAACTGAAGACTAGGTAGCGCCCGCCGTTTTGCTGTCGAAAATACGGCAGGCTGGCCTGGATGATGTGGAGGGTTCCCATGAAATTTGTCTCGAACTGATTCCGCACCTCGTGCTCATCCTGGTCTTCGCAGGCGCCAATAACTCCATAGCCGGAGCAGTTGGCAATCACGTCGATCCTGCCGAAATGGTCCAGCGTTCGGCGCACCACTTGGTCGACAGATTCCTTCGCCCTTACATCGCATAGCGTTCCGAGGAAGTTCTCCTGCCGGCCTACCATGTGCTCCGGGCCGGTCTCAAACACCTTCCCGACAGAGGTGACTCTGTCACCGTGCGTCAGCGCGGACTTGACCAGCGACCGTCCCATGTGTCCAGTTCCTCCGAAGACCTGGACGAATACGAATCATGCGTTAGCCTTCCAAACTGCTAAATATACTCTGATAACTGAGGTGCATCTCTTATCACGAGGGGAGCGTAAACGCACGATCCAAACTAGCTGCTTTTTCGCCCCAGTGGGCGAGGGAGGTTCGCAGCTGGCCGGCAATTGGAGTCTCGACTTCGGTACGCTGTCGGGAGCACGCGGCGATGCCTGCTGTTTACCTAGGCCCTCCATAGTGTTGGTCGTTGTCGAGAACTCACGAGTCCATCCAGGGTTACAGTCTCTGGGCCTTTTTGCAAGTACTAGGTCTTGCAGCTCACTACTCTTGCGCGTCAAGCTACATCGGTGAGGCGAGAGGGTCGGGCGATGTGGCGATAGAAAGCAGCAACAAGCCAGGGACCGTGAAAGCCTGGCCCTTGCTAGAAGACACTTGGGTTGTGGTTAGGTTAACCGGTTATTGAAACGCGACGGGGAACTAACGGCACCCGGATTATCAGTGCTCATCCATGACGCTGACATCGAGCGGAGCTAGGACGGGCCCGTATGTACGGTAGATTCATATCACTCGTTAGTGCATATTCTGTCGTCTACCAGGTGATTGCGGTCGTCATCCCTACGGCTCCCCTCCTGAGCTATGCGTGCGTCGGGTCAAATAAGCAGCCCGACAGTCTCGAGAGGGTTGACGTCGCGAAGGCGACCAGTGAGCATCCAGTAGAATGATCTTACAATAGGATGGACTATTACAGAGCGCTGAGCATCTCGCCCCATGCGACACCAACCTTTCACCTTGCATTGATACGCACCAGTAAAACACCGTCGAAGATCAGTTCTTTATCTAAGTTCGCATGTGCATTGAACCGCCCTTACGACCTAACTAAGGTATTCATTCACGTAGTTTTTGCGATGCGGGTTGGCATCTATGGCAGGGTCTCGGTTCAAAGGGGTCCACTTGGGCTCGTCCTGGAACAGCCTCATGGCGACAATGTACTGCGCAGGGGATGGTTGGTAAGAGCTGGTTGGGACAGGGTCGGGACAACTAAAGACTCACGTTTTCCTCATCGGTAGTGAAGCGATGGTAGATGCCCGCAGGAACGATTAGAAGATCGTTCTAGCGGCCGGTCAGTCAAGCTCCTCAGGCACGGTTTCAAGGTGCTCCGGAACCCACCTTCTCAACCCTGATGCGTACCCATTCGTCCTCCCGGCCCCGGACGTCAAAGTAGCCGCGACCATCCAAGATGTATCTGATCTCTTCGTCCTCATGGATATGTTCGCGGAAGAACGTCTTCACTTTCTCCTCGTACACTTCTCCCATTGACTGGGGTGAGATTGTTACTTGGTCGCGGTTTTTATAGCCTCGGTCTGCTGCCAGCTTGTCCACCTTATCGATAGAATCCATCAGGAAATGCTTCACACCAAGCTGCGCCAAGTACTGGTCCTCGACCTCGCGACCGGAGTCGTGGGGGAGGCGCTGATCGCCCTGCAAAGCCATCACATATCAGCAAGAGGGGAACTCCTGGGTTGAGCTGCAAGAACTCACAGGCAAATTGTCGTAAATGTATGCCTTCATACTCGGAGCGGCAGTGTCCTTGGTGGTTGAAGATGGGAAGAAGTGAGTTCTTGAGATGCTTACGAGATCCGGAAACGACGTTTCTCGTAGGTTGCTCTGGGCAAGACGTGAGCTATTGGTCCTGAGCTTCGCCCGCTTCAGTAGAGGGGCGGCGAAATTCGAAATCCTTGTTTCTCGAGACGACTTCGTCGTGGTGTTCCCGAAGCTCGTGCGACGCCTTGTACACTATTTCCTTGACTTCGATACGTTCGACAGGCTGGCATGGGTCTGCTTACATTTCTCCCGGGCGTAGTTCGCTATCGCAAGCGACCCCGCCCCCTCACAATTTCGGCATTACATAATTCTAGTACGCGATCTTAATAATAATACATGATATTATCGGACCCTGAGATTCTAAGATGGAGGAGCTCTGCCACCCTAGAACAGAGGATATGGCTAACACAACCGTATCCATGAATACTTTTCCCGAGGCAATATCTCGACTAAGACCGCCGTCTGGGCCCACCTACCCGCGTCTCGATCGCCGGTCTCCCTACGCTCACGAAAAGCCTCTAGACGAATAGAAACTTCACGCGGCGGAATCGTTTGAGGTGAGGGCTTCGCCCTGGAGCGTAGGGTCGGAAACCGTGCGAACGCAGCGACCGATATGACGCGGAAACGCTGCCACCCTAGGCCCGCGGCCGCTCTCTATCAAACCAAAAATCTCGCAAAAGGTCATCGATAGTGTCGTCGTGGGTGGGGGGGTGAAGTAGGGCTCTCTAGTGTTAGGAAAACACCCCTGATACGTCGAAAGAACTGCTTCACCTTCGCAGTCGCATCACCTCACCTCCCCGGGCATCACCTCACGACCCCCCGCTACGACGAACTCATGGTCGATCTCGTTGGCGGTATCATCCTCGGCGGGCCGTCCTTCAAACAACCTCATCCACCAGGAAGGCGGGTCCAGTGGCCTCGAGCCGTTGTGAAGAGGAGGATAAACGTCGTTGAAAAAATACCAGAAGTGGCCGATGAGCACACCCATCAGCTCGTCCTTTGGTACCGTTCCGTGCAGTACCAAACTAAATCCCATCAGGACCCACGGAAGGTAGGGGGCGGTGAAGACCAAGAGACCTAGGAAGCTAAGCCGAGTGTCTGGGTTCCGCCGAGACCATATGTAGACCAATGTCGACGACAAGGGATGTCCCAGGAATGGCATCGACACGAGTGGCGACATGAGTAAGAGACTGACGGTCGCGTACAGAAGAAGCCAGGAGAACTTGGCGGGGGAACGACCGGAAGACTCTTCTAGGAGACGCGCGTATCGCTGGAGGAAGTAGACGTGGAAGAGTAAGTCAAGGGAGAACGGCCCGAAGTATAGGAACGTGGTAAGGAGGCGCCAGTACTGCGAGGAACGTACGCGGTCAGCGGGGTGCATTCGGGGCGATGGATAGGAAACGACAAACCTGGTACTTGTGGAAGACGGCCCGAAAGCTGTAGAATAGCTGGAAAGCTGTGACGATCTGGCATTGCACTAAGGCACTTGTGAGTAGAGTAGCCGCCGTCCACCATCTGGTACAGATCGGCATCTCCCAAAACCACGCCTCCAAAGGCAATCTACCGCCATCTCCTATCATCGGATCCATGGTTGAAGCGGCGCCTGCATGCGACGGTCCGATTGATAGGACGCGAAAGGCCGAGGGTAGAAACTGAGCGTCAGATGAAGCGGTGTATAGTTCGGGAAATTCCTGGGTATGGTGTCCGTAAGAGTGTCTGGAATGGTTGAGAACTCGCCGAACAAGGGCATGAGGATTCCAGCCTTCGACAGGGACGGTGAGGTGGCGTCTTCTTCAGGCTGATGACAGCATCACCGATTCCGGGTGATACCTGGCTTGGCAAGCGTTTTATCGATAAAGGGCCAAGCGGCCCCGCCCGGCGCAGCTAGTACAGTGCATATATATGTATAAAACACTGTTTACAGGGCCCCTGATGCGGGACTCGGGGCTCTTTTTGAAAATCGCGGGGCTGGGGAAAGCCTCTGGCTCTCATTGGCTATTAACGCGTATCGTCGCGTATCTAGGTGGGAGCTCATTTAAATACTGACCTCTACCGCGATTCCTGCTGCCCAAGGACCCCAAAGGCTTGCAGCTCCGACACTTACTTGCCATATCTCTATCATCTCAGTGTTCCCTTTCCTAGCATCCTCGCGTTAGCTTCAGCAGTTATAACACGCGCCTCCCCTCACTCCCGCCGTTAGACTGCCGATTTCTACGATGCCCAGGCCATCTACTCAGGGGCGGAAGCCCGTCAAGGACCCCAAACCCTCGAGGACGAGTGGGATTCATCGTGAGTGTAAAGCCTGGCGGTCAGCCTCTCCCTCGTTCTAACTGTCCCGAAGCGGGGGATCCCATTCCATACAAGACCAAGAGAAGATATCGACCCGGGACGGTTGCGCTTCGTGAGATCAGGCAATATCAGAGCAGCACCAAGCTGCTTCTTCTAAAGCTCCCATTTGCGAGACTAGTAAGTTCGACCCGTGACCCAATGACTCACAGTCTCCGTCTGGGCCAGGCTGTTGACGTCGAACTTTTCTATCTTCTAGGTCCGCGAAATCGCGCTATCCTTCCTGCCTCCCGACCAGGAGCTGAGATGGCAATCCCACGCTATAATGGCGCTCCAAGAGGCGGCAGAGGCGTTTCTCGTCCATTTGTTCGAGGATACAAACCTCTGTGCGATACACGCCAAACGGGTAACGATCATGCAAAAGGATATTCAATTGGCGAGGAGAATACGCGGCGTCTGGGGAGGAATGGGCTAGACGGAGCGGCGTGTCGCGGCGCGGACACATCGTCAAGTCAAGCCCTGGGTCTGTTTCAACGCGTTAACGGAGTTGTAGGATTGTTCTTGCTGGTCAAGGTAATGGATACATACCCATGCATTGCGGAGTTCTTGGTGAGAAGGGGGGCATTCTGGTGGTCGAGACAAGAGTTTCAACCAGACCATATATGTATGTACTCGTATTAATATCACGTTGGCGTGCTGGGAGTAGCTGCTGGTTACGTCACCATCGACGTGGCTCAACACCAGCTCGTTTAGGCCTACTTGTACATGTAATACGAGGATACTCGAAAAAGGTCCAATGCCGTATGGCGCATCCAAGCTGTCCCGGCATTGACCTCTTCCCAACGCCTCCTAGATGCCTCGGCAAACTTGATTCCCTAGCGCGGCAAGCTGCAGGATCGACACTACACGCATTTCTCAAAGCTATCGACGAAGATGGCGTCCATGTTTGGGAGACTGCCAGTCGGAAATGCCGTACGTCCCATGGTCATCCGAGTCATCTCAACCATCGGCGTAGCTCCCTTGTTTTTAAGGCGGCAAACCCTAAAATGCGACGAAAGGCCTCGGGCTACTACGAGCGCCCCCTTCGTCAGGAAACACCTCCCAATCAGCCCGCGCACAATCAACCAATTCGCTACAGGCAGCCTCGCGGGTAAGCCAAGCGGATTGCCATGATTTCTGTTTCGCGAAACATTACACATTCTAATGCGTGTTGACTACTATTAGGTCTATGCGCTGGCGTCGTCCTCAGACTTTTCTTTCCGTTCCTAGCTCTGATATCGGGCATCGCAGGACTGGCTTTACTAGTGAGTGCGGCAGATGGCTTTTCATTAGGCGCGTGGCTGACAATGAACATCTGCAACCGGCAGGTGGCCTCGAGATATGGATTTACCGCCAGGTCGGTTTTCCGGGGGATCATGCGCACTTCACGCATGGGGCACTGGAGCGAGGCAAGGGACAAGTTCGTGTTTAAACTGACATTCGCCGTGAGTCTTGTGCTTGCAGCCTTTGTACACTTCTAGAGTGCAGCGAACGCTCGCCTGTTAGACGGGCTGCGTTTCTTTTTCCAGCCAGGCAAGAGTGATCGGGTTGTCTTGAATCAAGTCTTTCGTCTTCACGTAAACTTCAGCATGGTACTCGTTGAGCCATGCCCTCTCAGGTTCCGTCAACAGATTGAGGTCCAGTAGGTTCCGGCAGAATGGGACCATGGTGACATGCTCGAACCCCAAGTAGGGCTTATCACCAAAGGAGCGTTTGGTCTGGACCTCCTTTACGATGACAAGATTCTCGAGTCTCACGCCGAACGAGTCGTCTTCGTAGTACCCGGGTTCGATGGACACGACGTTCCCAGATGACAACGCAACCTCGGTGTACTGGATGCGCGTCCCGATGCCAATGGGGCCCTCGTGGACGTTGAGGAAGGATCCTACGCCGTGGCCAGTGCCGTGACGATAGTCCATCCCTTCGCGCTACGTACCGGGTTAGCGACCGTGGGGTGGATAGGGGTCGTGGTTTCCGGAGGCTCGCCTACCCAAAGGTGCTGCCGGGCCAATGCATCCAGAGCAAACCCGGTTGTTCCTTTCGGGAACACAGCCGTGTCCAAGGCGATGTGGCCTTTCAACACTAGCGTATAGGCTCGCTTCTCGAAATCGGTCGGTTGGCCAAAGTGAAGTGTGCGCGTCGTGTCTGTTGTGCCGTCCATATACTGTGCCCCTGAGTCGCAGAGGTACATGGCACCAGGGTCGATAACCGAGCACTCGCCTCGCTTTGGGCCGTAGTGGATGGTTGCCGTGCTAGGAAAAACGCCGTCAGCAACGTTGACCGAAATACGGCCTTGCACTGCGACCGGCAAAACCGCCCGTAGCGGGTAAACATAAAACTCACTTGGGTCCGGTAGACGAGATGGTGTTGAAAGAGAGCCCAGCGTAGTTCTCTTTGCCCTTGCGTATCTCTTCTAATTTGTCCGCTGCGGCAACTTCATCCAGGGTGGTCTTTTTCACGATCAATTGGTCTTCCAGCCAGGCAAAGAACTCAATAAGCGCGGCGCCGTCTCTTGCATGACACGCCCTCATACCGTCCATTTCGGTCATGTTCTTTATGGCTTTCGCGTCACAGATTGGGCTGCGGACAGCCTCGACGTTCGCACCGTCTCCGAATGCGAGCTTCAAGGCCCAGGACGCTTTGGAGGAGATTAAGAGGTGTGGAGCTTCGCCGTTGGACCCTGCCACGTCCTGGCTTGGTCTGTCAGATAGGCTTCTGATGTCGGCGAAGACGTCTCCGTACGGCTTGATGGCGACGCCTTTTGTCTCCAAGCTAGATCGGGCTTCGGCATCAAGCTTTTCTCCGTCGATATAGATCACGGCCGAATCGGCGGTTATGATGGCGTAGGAGAAGAAAACCGGGTTGTAGGGTATGTCCGAACCGCGCAGATTGAAGAGCCAGGCTACCTCGTCGAGTTCTGATACGACAAGACCCAGCGAGTTCTTCTTCTCCAGTTCTCGGCGTAGCTCCAAGAGCTTCGTCTTCACGTCCTTCCCAGCGAATGTGTCGGACAGGATAAATGCAGGATTGGCCGGGAGGCCGGGGCGCCCTGTAACCCACACAAGGTCCACGAGGTTTTCTTCTAAGGCTCGCAACTCTGCACCTCCGCCTCGTTGAATCTTCTCAGAAAGCTTCCCGGCAGCAGACGCGGATATTAGCGTGGGATCCACGGCCACGGTCTTGCCACCAGCCGCTTCCGTAGCCGTCCATTCTTGCCACGTCGGTACGTCCTGAACACCCTGCTTCAGAAGTTGCCAATTGCCATCAAGCTCTTTAGCGGCCTGGGAGAAGTAGCGGCCGTCCGTAGCTAAGGCTGCTTTATCGTGGGCTACAATGGCACAGCCAGATGACCCAGTGAAGCCGCTGATGTACTCGCGGCGCGCATCATGGTCCGCAATATACTCCGAGGCGTGACAGTCTTCCGACGGGATAACTAGCAAGGCCATAGCGTGTCAGACTTTGGAAGGGTACGCGCACGGTCTAGATGCGGACCAGCATGAACATTGACTGATTTTGGCGCTTGGCTGCATACCGTAGACATCCACGTTCCGCTCCTTCATGAGCTCCCTCAGCTTTCCCAGGCGTTCGGAGCTAGGTCCCAGGCCATGGCAGGAGGCGCCGTGCACTGGCAGTGAGTTTTCCGCGGACATTTGGGCTTGTGCCATGGTGTGCTTTCGTCGGACGAAGAGAAGGCGTTGCGAGAGTTGCCAGATCCGTGTCGGTGCTACACTCGGAGCGTATGCTCTGCGCAGGAATTGGGGTGTCAGGGTTTTCCTCGGCGGACTTCGGGGTTGAAGGCGCCACATCCGGTGCGACACGGAGAGGAGTGGGTGCCCCCGACAAGATATTGGCCTTTACTGCGGGGTAATGGGGACTTTCCGTTGTCTGCTTGCGTTCCTTCGAGGCGTATATACGGAGGCAGGCGGCTCGGGGAAGCGTGAACGTGCTGCATGGGTATGAGGTATTACGTAGTTGCGAGCGCGTGCCAACGTTACTCAGGCGGGGCTCTTCACCCCGCACCAGCAAAACTGCCGTGGCGCTCTCTCTTCCTTCGTCTGTGACCCGGCGACGGATGTACTTTATTTACAACACAGCGGGAATTGCAGACCGAGGGCTCACAACTAACTCTTTTGCCTGAACCTGCTGGGCAAATACGAAGTCGACAAAACTGTAGTAGCACGTTTCGTCGCTGCAGCTACCCTACAATCCCGGGACCCCACTTTCAGAGCTGTTGCTCCCTAGTTATCTCACACCCCACATGACCGGACATAGCCGTTCCTTACATGCACCCTCGTTCCATAGCCGGTTTCTGCTCGACTGACGGCGACGGCGCTACATCTGATCCATTGGGCGACACGGGAAGTTCCGACGAAGCCTTCCTCGGCACTGCTAACTGACACAATGCCTGGTAACCTCACCGTCGCTGAACCAACCTCCATCGATGAGGTTGAGAGGGTGAGCTCTCTTCCCCACCCACCCCCTCGCTGTCAGCACTCTGTACGAATACTGACAATGAGCTTGGCGTAGCTGGTTCTGAAGCTCTATGAGCCCGTATCCCCAGCCGCGGTCGCGGGCATCCAGGACGTACTGCAGCGCCTACAGCGGTCGTCCCAGTCATGGATGCTTGCCCGTGAGCTACTATCCCGGCCCAGCGAGAAAGTCCGGTTCTTTGGTGCGCTCACTCTTATAGTGAAGCTAAACACAGACAGGTATGCACGGCGTCCCCGCTCTGGGCCTCTGGTAGCCTAATTCCGTCTCGCCCACGAATTCCATGCTGATGAAGAATATCCCCTGTGAAGCGCATCTCTCGGCCACAGAGAGGCAGACGAGCTGTTGGGTAATATCCTGGGATGGCTGGTGGAGTCGACAGTCGAAGGCACCAGTAGTCTCGTCACTCGCAAGCTCTCGTCTGCTTTGGTCGTCTTTTGCCTCCACTTTCCGGAACACGGGCACGGTTGTCTTCGCCGCCTGCTCTGCAGCTTCTATTTACGCCGCCACGCCGGCGCCGATGAAGTCGCCGCGTTTTGGGAAGCCCACCCTGTGTTCGAACCGCGGGTACTGGAGACGGCAATAGCTTTCGCAACCGACCTAGTCGAGGAGGCCGGAAAAGTGGATGTGAACTCGGTAAGGCAGTACGTGGGCTCGAACATGCGACATCTTCGTCCCCCACACTCACATCAAAAAAGTCTAGGCATCTACCAGTGCATCCGTGACTCAGTGCACGATGCAGCTACCCTGTTATCGGCCGGGTTAAACCCGGCATCGAGAAACACCCAGCCCGAGCTCTCACTGAAGCAAAGCTCTGTCAAATGTCTCCTAGTATGTCCCACCCGACACCCACGTTGCCTATGCCTTCTGCCGCCACAACACTCTGTCCAAGAGACTACGTTCTGACCTCTGATCTGTCTCGTCTAGGCATGGATTTCCTTCTCCCATCGGCTGTTCTCACGAGGCGATCCGCTTCTGGATCCCCTCCGGAACCTATTACCAGTTGCACTGGATATTGCCTCGTACTCAAGCGATATTTTCACGTCAGCGATGGAACTTTTCTCAGAGCTCTTGTCTAGTCACCATGGAATTTTAACTACCGGGCACATCACCGCTCTCCTGGAGTTCTGCAAGACTTCACTGGCATTTGAGCATTACAATCGCCTCATTCAAGGAGATGACAGCGTCGAGTGCGTCCAGTTCGGTCATTTCTTACTAGCATTAGGCGACTCGCGTATGGACGTTTTGATAGCCGAGGTACATGATGCACAGTTGCACCAACTCATAGAGCAGCTATGCGGGCTCCTGACGGTAAGAGGATATCCCGTAGTAGAGGATCGAATCTTCGTCCCTGCCGTTGAGTTTTGGTCAGCCGTCATCGAGGCAGTGGCTGACCATAATTCCTCTGACGACACGGGTCCAAGCCAATCCGCCCACGCCCTCGAGCAATATGCCAGGACGGCGGTGCACTCGGCGTGTCTCAAAATAACGTTTCCTCCTCCCGATGTCTTCTCGGAGTGGGACTCTGCCGACCGCGAGGGGTTTCTCGACGCGAGGAAGGACGTGGCCGACCTCCTACAAGCAATGCATGCTATATCCGGCAGAGACCTTGTTGCGAAGTTTGTGGATCTTATACTACAGGCCCTAGCCAATACTCAGTGGATCGAGCTAGAAGTCGCTTCCTTCTGCCTCGGTGCACTAGCAGAGTGTGCCGCAAGGGACCCGGCTTACGATGAATTGCTTGCCGCCGTATTCTCGCCGGCATTCTTCAACGCGGTGCAACCTAGCGAGGCATCTATCCCCATGCGGACCCGACAATCCTGCATCGCTCTCATAGAGAAGTATGCGGACTACTTTGAGAGGAATACGTCGGGGCTACCGGACGCTCTTAACCTCTTATTTTCCGTAATGGACGATTCGCTTCTGGGAGGGCCCGCATCGAAATCAATTTATAGACTCTGTCGGTCATGCAGACCAGCGTTGGTTTCTGAAACAAACACCTTCGTGGCCGAGTACCGGTCGATCGCTACTCAACGCCAGGTCGATTGTCTCGCAAACGAGCGAGTCGTCGGCGCCATAGGTGCGGTTATCCAAGCCATTGGCGATGAAGGGACACAGGTGGCGGTACTTCACCAGCTTCTAGACGTCTTATTCGGGGACGCAGAAGCATGTCTCGTCGCCCTGAGAAATGGGACACCAGGGACAACCGTGGATAGTCCTCGGCTATATCGCTGCGGGCCAAAGTGCCTGACTGACGTGCCTTCTGACGAAATCCCACAGCATGCAAGTATTCGCGTGCTTCGTTGCCTCGTCGCCATCGGCAAAGGATTGCAAGCACCAGCTGAAGTACCAGTTGACGTCGATGCCGATGTCCGCGAACATGGGTCGAATCATTATGAATCAGTACACACACGGATTATTTCTGTCATGACACAACTGCAGGCGGCGTTTCCAACCAGCGGCGAGGGAGTTGAAGCTATCTGTAGCGTTTTCAGAACAGGCTTCACGGAGTCTGCCCCTGGACCGTTTGTGTTTCTACCAGAAGTGGTGGGTAACTATTTGACGCAGCAAACACTCTCTACGCCGAGGATTGGAGCTTTTATTAGTGCGGCTTGCTCGTTTGCTAGCTCGAAGCCGCCCCAGCTCCCGGGGTGGCACAGCATCATGACCGGCCTCATGAACTGGTCCGTTGGGCTCCTCTGTGCACTTCCAGGTAGATTTAAAACTCCAGTGGCACCAGATTTCCCACACATAGTGGCTGACAACTACAGCTCCCGACGCAGACCCTGAAGTCGCACAAAACGGGATCGATCTTGTCTCCAGGCTCTTCGCCAGGGACCCTGGGGTCCTACTGCAGCCTCGACAAAGAGAGTGTTTACTTTCTTTCTTTACCTTCACACTCGGCGTACTTGATGGCCAGGAACCCCTACCTAAAGCAACGGCTGCGGAGTTCTGGGTAAGCAGAGCCGTCAGGCTCGTCCGGACTGTTAGGGGTCTGTCTTGTATGTTGCCGCTAACTAGATACAGGCGATATTCGTGTCGCACAAACCGCTCAACTTTGAATATCAAGAACTCTTGAGCCAAGCCATCGCAGAGATAGGTCCACTCGTAACGCTATCCCTGATCAGGAACATCGGTGGCAGTGCCTCTCGAAGTGAGCTTGATAAGCTCAGTGAGCCTCTGAAGAAACTAGCCTCATCGCACCCGTCAGCCCAGAGCTGGATGCACGCCGCGCTTTTCCATCCGACGTTTCCCAGCAAAAATGTATCCGATAAGGAGAAGACGGCCTTCCTACGAAAAGTGGTCAGGTAAGAGAGCTCCCCACGGTCCACTTTGAAGCCTTTGGGAGCAGCTAACGCCGCAATAGTCTACGAGGGGCGAGAATGACGAATCAGGTAGCGAAAGAGTTTTGGCTGTCCTCCAGGGGCAGTAAATATAGCTATACTACATGAAAAGATGAAGAGCCCGCGAAGGTCCGGATGGATTGTCGTTCTTTGAAATGCATCCCCAGCATACAAGGAAGCCCACCGGCCAAGCCGAACATTCGCACTAGTCGTACGAGAGAGAGAGAGCGGTGGAAATGCAAAAGAAGAAAGGCCACCGTCGATCAGAGCCCAATTGCTTCCCTCACAATTGCCATGGTTTCGTCTGCCCTCAACTGGGCTTTTCGCGCGCCCTCCGCTGCTACGTGGTCGATGTACCCCCCGCCATCTTCGGCAAGCAATTCATGATAACGTTCTCTGATATCTCCCAGCCCGGCGATGATGGATTCTGACGCACGTTTCTTGAGCACGCCAAGCCCGGCATTCATGGCGGAAAGCTCGGTTGCTAGCTGCTCTGGTGTCCGACCACGGTCGTCGAAACACGCAAGAAGACGCAGGAGGTTAGAAACACCGGGGCGAGCAGCCGAATCATACGATACAGAGTTATCAGCATCAGTCACGGCGCTGTTTATCTTCTTGCTGATCTCCTCAGGCGTGTCAGTGATTAGTATCCGCGACCAGTGGCTCTTGTCTGATTTGGACATCTTCTGCGTCGGGTTCTGCAGGGACATGATGCGCAGATCGGGCGCTGTATAGCTTAGTATGCCTACTCATATCTATGCTGCTCGGAGTGGAATAGTAACTCACTGGTGAGGGTTTCCGGTGGGACAAGGTGCTGACCGTATGCGCTGTTGAAGTTGGTCACGCACTCCCTGGCAAACTCAAGGTGCTGACGCTGGTCTTCTCCGACAGGAACATGCGTTGCTCTTCGAGACGATTAGAGTTAGAAAGGGTCGACGGTAGAGGTGGCCCGCGGGTTGTAATACCTATACACTAAGATGTCCGCAGCCTGTAGGACGGGATAGGAGAAGAGACCAAGCTTCAGTGAGCCTTTCACGTCTTCATCCGCAATGGTCGCTGACGACGGCACGGCTAACTTGGACTGCTCAGGTTGGTTAGACGAGACGACAACAGGGTACCTGCGTCGGTAGAGACTAACTTTCCACTGCGTCATGCGTGAGAGGTAGCCCGTGGATGCCCTGCATGCTAGCAGCCACATCAGCTCCGCGTGGGACGGGACCTGAGAGGCATGGAGGTTAGTCTATTGGAGCTTCAAGGAAGATAACCCGTGCAGTGACGTGCTCGTGACTTACGGCTGACTGGTAAAACAGAGTCGAGCGATCCGGGTTGATGCCGGCTGCCAGGAGTGAAGCCATGGCCTCCCTCCGATGGCGCCGAAGCGTATCGCGGGCTATTGGCATGGTTATCGCATGGAGATCGACCACCGAGTACAGCAGCTCCGAGCTCTCGGCGGGTTCATCCTGCAGGCGTACCCAGCGCTGTATGGCGCCGACGTAGTTCCCAAGGTGAGGTGTGCCCGTGGGCTGGATGCCGGAAAAGATGACCCGGCGCTCGCTGAATTGGCGCACCTGGATCCAGCGTCGGATGTCTCCGGCAAGCCGGGGCACCCGTAGCGTCCTTGGGGGCATTGGAAATGTATATAGCTGGACAGAGGCGCGATTCAATACATGCATGGCGTGGTGAGAAGAAACACAAGAGTCACATGCAGAGAAGAGACTAAGTCGGGAGTGGATTGTTGCATGTTTGGGCTGTACCCCACTATCGAGTGTTTTTACAGAACGGGCATCGTGTCGGCGGAGTTGGGACATGGCGCCACGGCAAACTCAACTTGTCCAAAAGCTTATCGGCGATGTAAGATCACAACATGATGGTGCTACAATTACCGCCATTAAAACTACACGCATCCTACACTCTATGTTCGCCCATGTACCTTTCGAAAATTATGAGGTTCGGCTGTTCTCCAGCAGAATGACAGTGCAATTTAAGAGCCCATGATCCGCGACCGCCCCGTCCTCAACCGCTCCTCGATCGCCTCCGGCGAGCCCACGGGCCGGTTCTGCCCCATATGGGCCCAGCTCTCCTCCAATTCCTTCGACACGTCTGCCTCGGCTTCCTTCATAGCCTGGCCCACACCTGTTGAGCACGCTGCGGCGTTAGTGGCTGGAAACCCGGACAGAAGCTGACAAGCACATAGTAAAGGGCGACAGAGAGGAAGGGGTGAACTGACCAAGCCTGCTAAATTCCCACATGTTCGCCTTCATACCAACACCGGCGTACGCGTGTTTCTGCAAGAACGCCAGCCACACCTGGACCGTCTCCGGGTTCCCGTCGCGGATCTGTACCAAACGCCGTAACGTGATCCTCTCAAAGTTTTCCTGCGACTTCTTGAAAATGAACGTGTCCCTAGGAACAGTCCACCGTTCCGTAATGCGCGGGAGAGGGACGGGGCCAAACGCCGGAAGGTTCAAGTAGTACGCCGCTCGGAGCGCGAAGTCGGCGAAGAATTCGAGACTCCGCACGCTGTATGAACGAAGCTGGAGGTCGCAAGACGGGATCCCATACTCCGTCTCTCGTCGTAACGGCCTAAGGTAGAGTGCCTCAACACTCCTCGGGTATCTTAGATAGCTCGCGGGGGCGTCTTCTTGTGTCGCATCGGTGGTTTTCGGCGGTTTGGGGGCTTCAGCAGAACTGCATTGGTCCAGTGTAAGCAGAAGGGCGCTCTTTCCACGCAAGGTGTCGCTTGAGCATACAAGAATTTTTGCGATCCCGCCAGCCGCTGAGGCGCTGAAATCAATGCCGCCGCGCGGAACGCCGGTAGACCACGACCCTAGGATCCATTAGCGAAACTCATGCCACGGGCGGGACTGTGACGTACCATTAATACTTGAAATCGCCGACTGGAAGTCGAGCTTATTTGGGTTAACACCATGGCTGTCTATGCACGAAGTGTTGGTCCTGACGTTCAGACGCAAAAGTCCGGTCTTTATGCACCGATCTCCCTTGATTTTCGTCGAGTACAAAAAAGGCCCTGGAAGTGGATGACATAATCAGTGTGGCAGAGACCCGACCCGCCTTTATACGCTCAAGACGGCAAATCGACAAGTAATCCCCACCCAAGGATACGGAGTTCGCTAATTATCCATGTTTCAAGTCGTTACCCCGTATGGAGAATGAAGATAATGTGCTTGCGCGGGCTTGTGTTTACTTGTTTTCAGATGCAAAGGCGATTAATTCGCTTAAGATCTCCAATGCACGGGTTTTGCAAAACCAATGCCAAGATGAAATCCCCAATGTGCGCGTACATATATATCATGAAGTTTAACGTAAAATCATCCCAGGCGGTTGACAATAGGGATGAACTCTTATCAACCCAAATACATTAGTCATATGGATTGGATATAGGGTTGATGCAACGCTCGACAACGACGTTTGGCCCCTGTTTCTAGGGAGGTTTGACAGAAAAGGAAAAGGAAGAGAAAAAGACGCCGAACAATGCGAAACCCGTGTCACCAACGCCTAGCCGAATACCACTATGAGAGTCAGGAATGGTCTCACATGTGAGACTGGCGCCGGCGGCTCTTGTAGTACGCCTTCTTGCCACTCGTTTTCTGCTTCTGTATGCCAAAATACTTGGCCTTCGACCTGTCCTTTAGGCCTTGTGCCGACAGCACCTCATCAGCAAACGTGGTTTTCCGTTCACGCTTCGCCAGCCTGGCGCTGTTAAACTCAGTCGGGCCCTCGACTACTTGCCCCACATGACAATACCGTGGAACGAGAAATTTGGATGCCGACTTCTTATAGTGGATCTTGGGGTCGAGGGCACCACGAAGGTGGAGGACTTGGAAGTCTCGCTTCAGTTCAGGCGTGAGTTTAGTCCTGGGAAGGCCAAACCACGCTGAGCCAGCATTGTCTGGCTCTGCCTAAGTTCGCAAGGTATCGATTAGCCCGGGCCCACGATATGAGCGTTTCGTGCAAAAGGGACAAAGATGACGAAGTAAGTCAGAGTAACTATGATGTAAAAAACGTCATGTTTTGGAGCAGAGGTGAAGCCCAAGACAGGTCCACCAACTGCATCAGATGGTAAATGGGTTCTCATCACCCGGTAGAGGCAGATGTTCGAGGACGCGATGTTGGACGGGGGGACTGCTTACCTTCTTAGTGGCCTTGGTCGACACGATCCTGGGTTCTAGTTTGGCAACTGCCTGAGGTTTGTTTCCATCGTCAACCGTGGGCAGCTCGGCGTTCGAGTTGTTATCGTTCAAGCCGGCTGTGCTGTCAAGCTGGGACAGCTTTCTTCTTGATAGACGGTGCTCTGCGGTTTGCAAGAGATCATCTACCGTGTGACCAGATAGCTCCATGACGGATGCGAGTATTGCGAACGAGTTGAATGTTTAGACCATTCCTCGAGACTTTTTTTTAAGTTGGGGAAGTTTATACACTTGGACGAGCTCTGGGGCTAGAAAATTCCAACTGAGACTCTGGTGGGGCACTGTGGCCTGAGGCTTCGACCGGACTAGCTCCGGCTGAATACCGGACGGTGATCCCCAGTACAATCGGTATTATGCCTGCATCGTTAGGCCGCGCTTTGGGATATCAACCCAACAGGGACATTGAGGCGCGCTTGAAAGGGACACACCTCACTCCTACACACCAACCACAACTCGGCTATTTATCTATAAGGGTCGATATCTCACCCTGTCTCACCGCAAAAAACTCAAAGTACGCACGCTTCGCGTCACACGGTACATCGGTACATTCGACGGTAGCCATCATGGACCCACAACACGCCGCGACGTCCTCTCATCCCCAAGACGATCGCCAACAGGCTGTCTATGATACCACCCAAGGGGGCCACTATGGTAATCCCGCCCATGCTGAATCCTGTCCCTTAAGTAGTATACGCATGAACTACTAACACGTCGCTCCAAGGCGCATGTGCCGCGGTAATCCACCTTACCTGTCTTCATCTCACACTATCAGTGGACCTCACTGACCGTGTCGATAGCTTGCAGCCAAGGGCTTTGCCCCGGCAGATTTGTACACCGGGCCCTGGGCGAATGTCGGTTTTACACGTACTAAGCCCAGTATATGGATCCTGTTGTGCTGATGAATGTGATGTGACCAGGTGCACCAGGGACTCACAGGCCAATACAAGGATATCCTAACAACGTATTGGCAGCACACTATCAACCATCTGGAGAGTGACACTCATGATTACAAACTCCATCAGTTGCCGCTTGCCCGGATAAAGAAGGTTATGAAGGCGGACCCGGAGGTCAAAATGATATCCGCCGAGGCACCCATACTCTTCGCGAAAGGATGCGACATCTTCATCACCGAACTCACTATGCGGGCTTGGATTCATGCAGAGGAAAATAAACGTCGGACCCTTCAGCGGTCTGACATCGCATCTGCCCTCAGCAAATCGGACATGTTTGATTTTTTAATTGACATTGTACCCCGCGAGGAAGCCTCCGCGCACGCCAAACGCGCCGCCGCACAGCCCAACGCCGCCGCCCAGGGTATTCCTGTTGCACCTCCAAGCACCTCCCAGCTGCCTGGCCAGCATGCAAGCCTTACCCAGCCGGGCCACCCAACACCAACGCACCCGATGGGCCCAACTGACTATAACCTTGCTGGACATGGTATGGCCCCGGATCAAGATTACCGTCAGCCGAGCATGTACCCGGGGCAGGTACAGGCCGGGCCTTCTGCGGCATATGGCCAGGCTCAACCACCAATGTATGGTGAGATCGAAGGCATGTATGGTTATTCTACCATGCAGCCTCAGCAGGTAACCACACAACCGGCCGCATAACGTCGGGTTCCTTGAGCTAACGTACACTCTGCAGGGACAGCTGCCCCCCGAAGAGTTCGATCAAAATCTTCAGTCCTGAGTTACAGACACGGTCAAGAACCACTTGTTGCGAGGATAGAGCGCCCGTGGCATGGGATTGGGGTTGATGGGATGCAGTGCGCTTGATAGAACCCCAAAATATCACCATCGAACATGCTTCCGATCACATGATCCAGTGCCATCCAGCTCCTAGTTCTTACGTGCCATGAAACGATAATGCAGGACGAATGCAATCCTTAGCTCCGTGCTACTTCATGCCGAAGCGGGACGAGAAATTGGCTAGAGCCGCAGTTCGGCTTGTGCCTTGAGGAGCCGATGTGAGTCTAACCAGAAGTGCGGACAAGTTAGCACACCGCCAGCTTTCAGGATCATTATACTAGGGACACCATACTTCTCTAAGAGAATTGGCCCATTCATTGCATCCACTCGGCCATATTTCTTATTCCGTGTTGACATGTCGAAGAATTCATCGTGGTTGTCGGACTGCAGCAAATTAACTGTTTGCTGCAATTCGTCGAGGTTCTCCTTCAGCATGGCACCATTTTCAAGACTGTCAACGAAGCTGGTGAGATGTTCAACATCCTTGGCGAGCGCAGTCACACCATTCGCGTTGATATATTTCACCTCCGAAGACAAGGGAAGAGCCTGGGAATCTGTATGAGCATGGAACAATGAGTTTTTGTGTTGGCCAGGCATACCAGTATCCGGTTGGCCGCGTGGCTTAGGGCGTCGAAATAAATCAGCTCCTTGATCTCCCTCGGCAACCCAAGCAGAGTAGAGTTCATGATGTTCAAAAGATATCGAGTCAAGGTTTGCATGTAGCTGCTCGGCTCGGATGCGGCAGTCGAAGTCATCCTAGAACAAGTCAAACCGGCATCCCGAGATTGGTTATTGCTGAAACTGTAGCACCTACCAGTCATACTCGGCGGTATCTACGAGGTCATCGATCTTGGTATTGACCAGTTCGAAGATGCGTTTCTCCGCCGTCTTCTTATTACACCGGAAACGCTCGGTCGCGTTCAGTGCAACGGGCTCGCCAGCGGAAGTGGATGAGCGAGCGCGGATGAGAAGTTGTTCGAGTTCCTGGCAGGCAATTTCGAAATGCTCAAGGTTAATAAGGATTTGAACGATCTGACCAAGATACTGTGATCCGAGCCGCTCGACCAGTGACTGGCAAACTTTTTCGACAAGCAGGTCATCGAGGGCCTGCAAGACATATGTCAGCTCGGGACCTCGATAAGACTCGCAGTGTTGGGATCGGTAGGTGGCCAGTGTTAGTAGTACCTTGCGAAGAGTTTCATCGATGATGTTTGGGTATTGAAAATGGTCGTCGGAGAAGAAGTAGAACTGGTTCAGGAAGTGCCGTATATCGATGCAGCAGAGAGGGTACATCTGAGAAAATGGCAAGACGCAAGGGAAGCTAGGTGCAGTTAGTTATGATCCATGCCACCGCCCACCCCGCCCGTTTTTGATTACCTCAGTTCGTCAGTCGGCTTGTCCTGAGTGAACCAGCTAACGTTGACCACCTTTTCGTACTCCTCCGGTGACTGGATTTGCATTGGCATATAGTCATCAGTTGACACGATCTGCAGGTGATTAGGTTAGCTCTGAAAGGTGCCAAGGTGGGCAAGAGGCGGCCAGTGGTAGCAGACCTCTTGGAAATCATCGCTGAACCGGCGCTTGAGCAGTTCGGCATATTTATAGAAAAGTGTGAGCAGGAAGCTGTCCAACATAGACACAGAATATCCCCATCCCTGTCGAGTGATACATCAGCCAGCCCGTTATGGAAATGTCGATAAGCGGACGGGTGTCCTTACCTCCATCGTTTGTATGAACAGAGAGATGAAGCCCTTGATTTTCAAAAGCACCTCGGCATCCGTCACATCATTGAGAGCTTTGGACGTAAGATTAATCGCAGTTTGGCACATGGAATCCCACAGCTCTTCCACCTATCAAGCGAGTAGAAGTTAAGCCCATGTCTGCATACAACAAGGTGGACTGTGGCTGTACTCACATCAACAGCCGACCTCAGCTGAGGTGCTCGCCGCACTGTCGCTTTCTCGATTATGGAAAACCCAGCAATGCCCTCTAGAAGGCTGCTCAAAGACGATTCGTCGTCGTCGAGTAGCCCCACGGAACTGGGCAGCAGCAAATCCTTCTGCTGTCTTCTCGTGGCCGAATATTCGGTTCGGAATTTGTCTCTCTGGCCAAGAGCTTCACATATGTGCAAGCACTCGAACAAGGGGGTAAAGTCGACTTGAAGCTCTTCGTTATCAAGTACATCAAACTCTTCTGCTTCGTCCGACACTAACTCGATGGCAGAATTGAGCTTAAAATTGCCCATGAAGCCGTCATCCTCAACACGCTTCCGTTGTCTGGTCCTCCGCAGCTCGGTATGATAGAAGGCGACTTCTCCTAGGAATTGAGATGTTTCCCGTATACGGAATAGCCAGGTGTTCAGGTCCGTCATGACCGCTTCCGAGATAGCCTTCTGGGATGCAGGGATTGACCTCTGTATGATATCCGCAAGTTTATGTTGTGTCGCGTACTTGTTCTGGATGGTAGGAAGAAGATGTTCGTTTTGAAGGTCTTCAAGAGACTTGAGTGCCGCATAATATTTCTTCTTCCGGATGAGCTCGTGGGACTGGTTGACAGCATGGAGGATGCCAAGAGAGGTTTTGAGGGCATGTGAGGCATCAAGAATATTCTGTCGAATAGCCCTCGTGTTGACTAGAGCTTGCTTCTGCTCGGCCAGCTTCTCGGTACTGGATTGGATGGATTGGTTAAGCTCCAATATCTCGTCCGTGAGGGTGACAGTATCCTCTCGGATACGCTGCAATTGGTTGACAGAACTGAGGAATTCCTCGTGCCGAGTCAGCCCAATCCTTTCTATATCCGCCTCCCGTTCGTCGGAGTATCTCGTGAGCCCCTGTAGGAGCGAGGCCGTCCGCTTGGTAGTGGAAGCATCTTTAAGGACGGGAATTAACTGGTCGATAAACTCTAGGTCTGACGACGCCGATATGACCTACGCAAGAATCCCCGGTTAATTTAGAAAATAAGAGGGCAGGGCGGATCTTACTTGAGCGACTGCATTGTGATAGTCCTCGTAGATGACCGTTTTCCGCGACATGGTTGTAGCGCTGTCACGTATGCGATGGATCCGCTGGCTCTCGCGGACAATGTGGAGTACTCCCGATATGGGACAGCTGTCGGGCGAGGTTGTACGGGTGTAATTAGGTCAGCTGAGTTCGCGTGCTCAACGTGTATTGTCCAACGCGCGTCCTTTGATCCAAGGACGCGCAGACTCCCATGCAGCCCCATGTTCCGTAATACGCGATGCGCGTCTTGACGATCTCCTATTATTTCTTACTATGATTCCACTTCATCAAATTCAATATGTCAAGACGCATTTTTCGATAGTGAAAGACATACTGTCACATTGGGTCTGTCTTGAGCTGAACCTAGTCGGGAAGGTGCGATGGTTGGGGGGAAGGGGCGGATGGGGAGGGAGGAGGAACGAACACAAAGGTAGAAGATGCGGTAGGACCAACCTTCAACCCCTAGCACGGAGCATTGCTCCTTCCTTATATTGAGCTCAGGTCAATTGACTTCTGTATCTAGGCAACAAAAACAGCCCTCCCTACCCCTCTTTCTGATGTTGAGAAAGGGAGTGCCGCGTGAACACCCGAGTACTGAATGATTCTCTCCGCGAGCTCGGAAGGGCGTGGCCACGGCAACGTTCATCTTATTTTGTCCTAGTAACAGGCTCTGGATACGTCCCCTGTCCTGCCAAAAGACACCCGCCTCAAACAGACGACTAGTGGCGACTTGCCGCGGTACAGCACTACAGCATCCACATACCGACTCTATTACGATCCGGGCCTGTCCAGAATGACAAAGCCTGGTCAGGTCGCCGAGGGCTATACGTCCTCGATATCATCGCCCTCGTCCGTCAAAAAGCCCATAGTTCCAGATGGCACGCTCACGGAGTCATTTACAGGATCACCCAGTGAATCGTGTCTGCGGTCTCAGGGCCCGAAGACTCCTAGCAGTCAACATCAAAGCACCCATTCTGCTCCCAGTTCTTCTATAGGAAGGCCAGAACATCTGTCTCGGAAGCTTTCTCCAACGGCATCCCCTTTTCGGCCATGCATCGGTACAGGCCAGCTAGGGCACCTGGCTTCTGGGGATCTGCGGCATTCCACAGCCATCCCGTGCTTCCTATCGACCTCTAATGCCCTGAGCACTAATTTGGGCCTCTCGAGGCACCTTATGTTCACCCGGGCCACGGGGAACTTGATGGTTACTGACGTTCAAGGGTTCCTCGAGGTGCGTTCGCTGCTCGGGTGAGAAGGGTTGGCGATATTAACTCATCTTCCACATTCATGCAGAAATTGGGCAGCCTTGGGTTCCAGTACCTAGGAAATACCCTCATCCGAGCCGCTGGAGATAGTGTCTCGGCATATTTCACGGACCTCCGAGATTCATGCCTTGTGCACACTAACGTGCGCATGTTCGGCGCTGGCTGGGACGTCAAGTATGTCCAAGATCCTAGGCCTGAAGGTCAGCTCATAGTATCTGCATCCATTGTGGCCGGTACTGAGCTTGACCATGGTCGGGCGGAGACGATTGTCTATCAACTGCTTCAATCCCAGGCCCAAATCTTTTGCATCCAGACACAAACCACATTCCAGGATGGGGCTCTCAAGGCGACGGTGGAGTACTGCAATGTTGAAGCTGCCCATGCAGCAGCTATGAGATTCACCGACACGATCATCGAGGTATGCCCGCGTCTATTTCCCTGTTCGATTGTCGAGTCTTCAAACCTGAGATTTTAAAAGAGCATCCAACTGAATGCCATTCTCCTCTCAACCGACTCTCTCATCCCAGATGGTGGATTATCTGTCAGGGATCGTTTCCTTCCTGACAGAGATTCCGATGAGCAACAATACCCTCTAGGGGCGACTCCGGGATTGGATCAAGACCAAGTTTTCGGCGTTTCACTCATTCAACCCACCCCGTTATTGCCCTGTACGCGCGGATCCCCATCCTCCAGGGTCTTTCGACCTCCTCACCCCGTCCATCTACAGTCCCAAGCCCCGCGATACTCGCAATCATTGACTTCTATAGGTCATGAACATGGGTCTAGCTTTCCGCGGGAAGTCACGGACAACCCAAGCAGAAGTAGGAGCGCATCGGGTCACAGTGGGTTGGACTTTCGGCGCCAAGGTGCCTTTCGGGTAGGTAGGGGACCTTGTCATGGAATACCAACGCATCACAACCATGTCGATATCCACCGAATCCAGGAAGGGACTGATGTGAGAACAACGGCAAGTATCTACATCCAATGCAAGCGCAGCGCCGCATGTCTAAATGACTGCCTAGATCATGCTTCGGAATATTCCGAATAAGGTTGACCAGGCGATGCTCAAACGGATCGTCGATGAACCGAGTTGGGGAAAGTACGACTTCATGTACCTGAGGATAGACTTTGCCAACGACTGCAAGTGAGTGAGTCGAAAGCCATCCGAGAGTATCTGCTGATAACAAGGTAACCCACGTCAGCGTGGGATACGCATTCATTAATTTCGTCGATGTGAGTCCCGCCCGATCGTCTACCTGGGCCGATACCTAACTGACTCTGTAGCCCCTCGACATTGTCGACGTGCGTGCCGCCCTGTTCTAGGAACACTGACCATGGCCCATTACTAACAACCGGTAGTTTGTGAAAGCGCGTGGGAATAAGCGATGGTATGCTATGCCACATTAACACAAGATGGGCTAGCCTGCTTACAATTCTACGAAGGAACTGTTTCAAGAGCGACAAGGTGGCCGAGATATCCTACGCAAGTAAGTGACCCTCATCCCAGTGCCAGTCCGCGATACCACTCTAGCCTAACATATACTTGGGTCAGCTATCCAAGGGAAGGACTGCCTGGTACAAAAATTTCGAAACAGCTCTGTCATGCTCGAGGCGCCCCATTATCGCCCTAAGGTGAGCACCTAACCAATTGCGCTGTTCGAATCCTTTATAGGCTGAGCATCAAAAGCTTTACTTCACGTCCAACGGGCCCAACCCAGAGCTTGCCGGCCAGGAGGAAGAGTTTCCCGATCCTGACAACCAGTCCAAAATGAAAAGAAGTTGTGAGAATGCGGAGCACGTTGGTAAGTGCCGCCAATAGATAACCACATGACACACGGACTTATCAAACATGTAGGACTGTTTACCCCGAACGCAGGCCAGCACCTCCGCGATGAACAGCGACGTCGACGCTCACAGTATGATCGCGGAACGAGGCTCGCCGCATTGGAGGAATACGACTATGAAGCGGCCGTCCAGCATCTTTATGGCGAACAGTAGTTGTGGAGGGGCAGGAGCACGCTCCACGGAAAGTCGTGGTATGAGAAAAATCAGTGCTTTTTACGATGGATGCAGCCCCCAGTGATTGGAATTGGGGGTAGCTGCAACGGGAAGTGCAAGTCATGACACGTCGCGTATCAATTTGTTCAGGTTTCAGGCCAGTTACGTGAAGAGAAACATACAAATGCTAAACATATGACAACAAGACGCCAGCCTGATGTGTCCTCGGACTGAACTCACTGGTCCGGCTCCTCTGGCAACGGCGGCAAGGGCTTCGTCGCGTCGTCCGCTCCACGCACATTGCCCGACCGTGTATCATCGTCTTTAATCTCATCTTGATTGCGGCCGGCGAACAAGATTGGATGGCCTAGTCCAGCTTGATTAAGTAGCGCGCCACTTGATGTTCCATAAGGTTCACCCAATATCTCGCAATCTTCGGCGTCAGAGGCGCGCTCCATATGGTGCCTCGAGGTACGACGGTATTTGAAGCTGTCATTTGTGGGAGAATTAGAGGAACGAGCGTCCCTGGCATTCGTCGGCGAGGGCGCGCCTGCCTCCGGAAGAAACACTTCCTGCGAAGATCTTGGGCGACCTAAGACCGTGTTCCCTGGCGCAGGATGCCAGTTGATACGCGGCATAGAATAGGTTACTGCCCGGGAGAATATGATCAAGACGAGACAACAAAGCAGCAAGATGGACTGGCCAATGGACATGCGTTTCTGGAAAACGACCTCATCCGCCAAAACGTTGAGCCGCGAGGATAATGCAATCAGCTCACTCTGCGATTGCTCTCTCTGCGTTTCCAAGGCAAGCACCGTCGATTGCCAAACTTGGTCATACTGGTCGCGTAGAGAACCCAGCTCTGCATGTACAGTACGGTTGAGGAAGGCCAGAAGCTCCTCGGCTTCAGAGAGTTTCTTTTCGTCGGGTTGTGTGAGGGCTTCCTGTATGTATCGTGACTGGTCCTCAACGTACTTGAGAGTCCATGTCATATTCGATTCTAACAGCTGAAGTCGCTTTGAGACGGTCTTGAAGAAACTCTCTTGGACTGTAGGCAGCGGCGAGTGGCTACTGGAGGTGGTTGTTCGATTCCTTGGCAGGGGTGATGCCGGTTCGGCTGACTTATTCTCCGCGGCCGCATCAGTGACTGAAGTGGTAGGCTGTGCTGTGCTGGTGGATGTGCCGGCGACGCGTTTGCTCTTCTTCTTAGAGCTAGTAGTGGGCCTGGAACTACCCGACGCGGACGATGCTGTGGTGTCAGATTTGAGCTGCGGAGACGGCCTGGTAGGAGCATCGGTTGGCTTGGGCGCAGAATGTTGGCTGCCGTCACCTGTTCCTTGTTTTTGAGCGTCGCCTGCTCCATTGCGGTCCCCCTCCCCAGGTTTGATGGCCTTTGCAATTGCCAACTCGGCAACGGGCACCGGACAGATTGCTGGTGCGATGCCGAAGAGGAAGAAGCCGTCCCGATGGCTAGACACGCCCGCCTGGGCACCATGAATAATGGTCGAGTCGTCCTCATCGGCGGTAGCCTCGAGATAACCCCCCGAGCTGATCTCATGCTCGGAGTCCTCGTCCGCAGAGTTCCCTTCCGTTTCCTTCCACGATTCAAGCATCCGTGTGCCATGGACGCGAAGGAGCGACACCGGGCAATAGTATTCGTTCCCGTAATACGTGAGGAAATCCACCCGGACATATTTGGCCCAGATCTGCGGATTTTCAACTGGAAAGGCCTGGATATCCCTTGCATTTTTCCCTTCGAACAGGCCAAGTTGCTTCCATTTCTCGCTTCTGATAGGATAACGGTCACTTACACTCACTCGGAAGTGCCGTACCATGCTGGAAAAGAACTCAAAGTTCGCAAGAACAATCGTGTCGACTAGGATATCGTCGCTTAGCTCCACGATGACGTGCTTCTCCTCTGCAGTGCACTCAAAAAGCATGTATGAATCCTTGTTTTCCAAGAGAATTGCTTTCGCGTTTTTGGCTCCTGGGCTTGATTTCACAACCGTGGCGCCAGCATCAAAGGAGGCATACGAGAACCGTTCTTTGCAGGTTTTCCCAGCGTCCTTGCTGCGAGAATATCGGGTTCCGCCGTCATCGTACAGAAGGCCGTCCGGTTCGCCCGTGGGAGATACAATTGAGCCCGCGGCCTCCTGGGCTTCGTCGGGAGGGTTATCGAAATTCAGCGATATCTCGGCCTCGTCCCCCCATGAATCAAGGCCGAAGTCAACAACGGACTCGGGTCCTCGGGAGATGTGCTCCGCGTTCTGTCGTGCTTGAAGATCTGCAGGATCTTGACCATGCTGGCGAAGCATTAACTCCTTCCATTCTTCAAAGGATAGGATAGGTTTGTCCTGCTGGCGTCTCAAAGTCTCGATATTTGCAGCAGCAGGATCAGGCTCGTGGACAGAATCAGTCTGGAGATCGGAGGCGCGACTGTTTGTTCGAATCGGCGGTGGCGAGCTAGTGGGACGTGTCCAGCTACCCTTAAGACACTGTTGGGGCAGACCGTGGGTGATATGATTGATAGCCTTCGCCACACAGATTGAGGTCGATGCATCCTCGGCTGTGTAAGAGACAATGCCTTGGCCTACAGCAGCTAGGGTAAAAGGGAAGAGTAGCACGTGTATCGCGCCTAGGATCGCTAGGCCCTGACTCCTCATTATCCTAGCATTGTGCAATTGCTGCTGGCTTTGTGTGTATCGCGCAGGCGGGTAGGAAAACCGCCAAATGCAGAAAAACGGATGACGTATTGCCTACAGGCGGGGCCCAATAGGCGCACGGGTACCCGTGCGGATTATATCAGCTTAGGCAATTATTAGACTCTAGCAGCTGCTATCAGCTGCTACCACCTAGAATAAGGATTACATCAGTCTCGACCTCGATCCGTTTGTGTGCCCCTTTTTCTCATAAAGCCCCCTAACAGCCCCTTAGTGCCACTATCGTAGCATATAGCTATATGATAGCAATTCTTATAGATCAAATAGATAGCCTAGCCTTGTTTCTAGACGATTGTCTCCCTCCTGAATGCGACTACGAGTCCCGAGTGCTATGATAATCGAATCAATATGTGTTGCCTTGTATCTGATAAGAAAGATAACAAGATGCGCTCTCCGGCGCGCATCTTATTAGATAACAGGGCAACACATATCAATTCGATTATCATAGCACTCGGGACTCGTAGTCGCATTCAGGAGGGAGATAATCGTCTAGAATCAAAAAAGGGGCATACAAACGGATCTAGGTCGAGGCTGATATAATCCTTATTCTAGGTAGGAACAGCTGATAGCAGCTGCTAGAGCCTGATAATTTTCTGGGCTGATATAATCAGTACCGGTACCCGTGAATTTTATACGCACGGGTACCCGTGCGCCTATTGGGCCCCCCTACAGGCCGCGCGCTGACTAAGGCCGTTTGTTCCTACTTCCCCCATTACCTGGACGGTGTAACGTATATACATCACAGAACCCTAGTATAGTTAGTATTTAGATAGTACCTCGGGTGCATAGAAGTTATAAACCAGTAGGGATCATGATATTTACCTGCTTATAATTATAAGCTTTTATACTAAGCAATAATACTATGTAAAAGATACTTTAGAAGATAATAGTAGAATATAAGACCAGGGTAAGGTCTATACTGATATTACGGCTTACTTTAGGTTTATATAACGTATAAGGCCATGGTTTTAGGTTTTATCTTAGGCTAGAGAGAAAAGAAGAAAAAGAGATAGTCTATTACAGGCTAACGCTTGGCCTGGCTTACAAGATATCGGCACTTATTATAAGGCACGTAGCATATCAGCTCCTTATATGCGACTAGGACGTAGATAATCTCTTCTCCTTTTTTCTCTTGAGCTCATCATAAGATATATATCTTCTAGCTTTATTTATTAAATATACCTATAATAAGCTATAATATATCGATATTACGGCTCGCTACGGTTTGCTTAACGAGTAAGGCTAGTAATAAATATAATTTTATCCATAGGTAGAGAGAAAAGAAAGAAAAATAAGACTATATACGTTCTAGCTAAGTATAAAAGGCTAATATACTACGTGCCTTATAATAACACCGAAGCTCTGCTATAGACTAGGTTAGGCGTAGCGCCTAGCCTTAGTAACTAAGCATCTAGCCTATCATAATATCCCCCTCCTAAGCCACTAGCCTACTATATAAAGGGTACTTCTAGAGCGCGGTATAAGGGCGTAATACTATATACGATTGTTAGAGCCGGGATATAGTAGTGTCGTTAAGGTGAGGTAAAGAGGTCAGCAAGGAGATAGAAGCTGGTTAGCAGGTGGTCTAAACGTGACCAGCAAGCCTAGGTAGGTATTATATTATAAGACTACTAATTCTTACCTTCCTAAGTTCCTAGCCCCTAGGGGTATTCCTTTATATCTATTCGTAATTATAGTAGGTTACGTACGTGCTAGTAGTTAACCTATATCTATGCCTATATAACTTAATATATAAACGTCTTTAATATTATATCCTAATATTATCTCCCCTTTTAAATATTCTTCTCTAAGGAATAATCTAGGCTTAATATCGTAATAGCTATAGTTCCGCGGCTAGTCTACGGGTAAACTAGACTAGTATTTTTATTTATTCCTTCTCGTAGCCTAAGGCTAGGTATCCTCTAGCCCTTATGCTGCCTTATTACTTCTTTCCCATCCCTTTACGCCTAGACTTAGCGCTAGATCGTTAAAGTAGGTACGTACCTAGCGCTAATAAGCGGCTAGGTTATATCTTAACTACTACTAGTCAATAATTAACTACTTAGAAAAGGTAATTATATACTTAACGCTAATAAATAAGTACGCTTTTCGACGCTAATAAATAAGTATATACCTAGCGCTAGTAAGCAGCTACGTTATATCTTACCTACTATTAGTCTATAATTAACTACTTAAAAAAGGTACTAATAGTAATAGTATCGTAAGAGAGAGAGAAAAGCTTAGTTGCCTAAGGCTAGCTACTAGCGTAGAAGAAATAAAAGGCTTAGTAGCGGCTTCTTTATTCTACGTATATAGTTCTAGTAGTAGTTTCCTTATTTTACGTCTAACGTAAAACGCTACTACCTATTAGGGATACGCCTATAGTAGTAGCCTTCGTAGTTCTAGGTAGTCGTATTTTCTGCTATATACTTATTTATATTTAGCATATTATAGGCGCTTAGCTATAGGTTTATAAGGTACCTTTTCTTAGAAGTATATATCCTTATAGCGCTAAGTTATTTAATATAATACTAGATTAATTAATATATTATATTATTATAGTGCTAATTAATAAAGATATATTAAAGTAGTATTATAGCGACTACTAGGTAATAAGGTAATTAAGGTTATTACTTATAAGTATAAATATTCTTACTTATTATAAAGTTTATTTTATTCTTTAAAACTATTATTAACTTTATAAGTCTTTTTTATAATATAGCTATATACTTACTAGTATATTAACGTTATCTTTATAGATTATAACTATTTATTATTCTTTAAGCTTTAATATCTTAGTAATAAAGTAGGTTTATTTAATAGTCTATAAGATCCTAGCTAATAGTCTATTATTATTAATATATCTAATACTTATTCTTTTATAAATATTAATAAGTTTATTCTTTTCTATAGTTCTTTAGCGTCGTAGCTTTATAGGCATAGCTAACCTTTAGGTAGATAGAAGCTAGTCTAGTCTTACTAGCCTTTTTACCTTTACTTATTTTCTTTTTATAGATATAGTCGTCTTTTTTATACCTTTTAGCTTCTTAGCTAATTTATTAATAGCCTTAAAATAAAAGTATAATAACTAGGCGCGTATATTAGTTAATATTAAGAATAAGTTACTAGTAGGTATATCTTATATATATCGTAAGCCTATTAATAACTAAGAGATACTATATAGCTTATTACTTACTAAGATAAAGACTAAATAGTAGGGCTAATAATATAAAGCTAAAGCCTAGCGTACTAAATATAGTACCTTTAACCTTACTATTAGTAAAAAGCTATACCTTATTTACTACCTCTACTACGCTTATTATTTAGCTAAGTAAAAAGGCTTTAAAAGAGGTATCCTTCTTATTTACGTAGAGATTAGTAGGCGTACCGCTAAGTATAGTCGCTATATATCTAATATATCGTAGAAGCTATATATACCTATAGTAGGTATTACTAAGGCTAAGCTAAAGGCGCTATTAGATACTATCTTTTATACCTTCTCTAATAATAACCTTATAAATATCCTTAACGTCCTAGCTATATAGTCTTTACTAATACTTAAAGTAGCTTATACTATTTAACGCCTAGTTAGTCATACTAAAGGCTTTTTAATAGCTATAGAATAAGTAATAGATAATTAAGGCCTAGGCTATTACCGCGTAGAAGTAGGTTAACCTTATAAATATAAAGCGCTATATCGCTACTAATAAAGCGTAAGTCTAAGCTACTAAGGCCTTTATAGCTACTACTAATACTATTGCTAAGAAATAAGCTACTATTGCTAAATCTATTACTTATATTTTAGCCTTAGCTATAATAAAGTCTATTACTCTTTTTACGTTATATAAAAGTATAAATCTTATCTTTTTTTACTTTTTAACTACTTAGTAACCTTTTATATATAAGCTAGTTTATTTACTTTTTTTACTATTATCGATAATATAGACGCCTTTATAAGCGATAACGATAAAAAGGCTAAGTCTATAGACGTATAGGTAGTAGTAGGTTCTTTACTTATAGTATTTATATATTTTAGGTTATACTAGTATTTATTTTACTAATTATAAGATAGGTTAATAAATAATTTTAACTTAGGACTATTATTTATATTATAATAATTATAATCTTAGCTAGCCTTTTATATAACTATAGCTAAATACTTATTTTATATTTTTATATTATTTAGCTATTTCTTATATCTTTTTTTTTTACCTATTTATTACTTTCTAATATTAGCGTTCTATCTGCCTATTAATCTATAAGTAGTATATTATACTAAAGCGCTATATAATTCTAAAATATTAATAAAATATTATTTAGAATTTATTTATAAATAATAATCTTTTATTTAAAATAATCTTAGCTAAAATACTAAATATATAAAAGATATAGTATAATAAGGTACCTATTATTTTTTTAGCTATTAGTTTAATAGTTAATAAGATATAAAAGGTATATTTAGTAGAGTAGTTAACTATAACTAAGATATCGTTATAGTGCTTTTCTAATAAGTTCTTTAAAAGTAAAAGCCTTATAATAAAATCTAATAATATCTTTTTATTATTACCTCTTTTTAGTAGACTATTTGCCTTAGAGATATACTATAATAGTACCTTTATAGTAGCTTAGTTATTTCTTTAGCGCTATTTTTAATTTATAATAAAAACGTCTTTTTATTATATTTTAAAGATTATATTTATTATCGAAAGTAACTAGTCCTTAGTAATTAAAAAGATCTATAAGACGTGCTATATATACCTAGCGGCTTTAAGTAAGGTAACCTTTTTTCTTAGGCTATATATAAAATAGCCTTTAAGATAGCTCCTTAGCGTCTAGGTTACCTTTCCTTTTCTAGCTACTTCTCGTAGTAAAAAAAGAAAGTCTTATAGTATTCGAATAAGCCTATGCTAAATATACTAAGGTTTATATATTTTAATCTTTTATATAAGCGCTAGATTATTAGGTAACTAGGGTCTAGCCGCCTTATGCCTATCTTAGATAAGCCTATATTTACGATAATAAGGTCTATAAGGTTTACGCGCTTTAATCTTTTATATAGGCGCTAAATTACTAGGTAACTAAGGTCTAGCTACCTTATACCTATCTTAGATAAGCCTATATTAATAACGATAAGGTCTATAAGGTTCGACTGCCTATATAGGTACTAGATTACTAGTTAACTAAGGTCTAATCGCTTTATATCTATTATAGCCTTTTATACTCTATCTTTTTAAAGCGAGATAAAAAGGCGTCTAATAGTTTTTAATAAGCTAGCTTCTAGCCTATAAGGTTATAGTAATCTAGTCGCTATAATAACCTATTTATAAAGTTCTTTTTCTTTTTTTATATTTAATTATAAACTAGAATAAAGCTAGTTTTTCTATTTACTAAGCCGCTTTATTATAGTTCTATACCTATAAGTTTTTTAATATAAAAGTAATAAGGTACTAGCGGCCTTTAAAAAGTTAGGTTAAGACTACTCTTAGCACGTATCTAGATATATTAGTTTTTTATTTTTATTAATAGATTAAAGTTATAATATTTTAATAAAAGCGCTTTAATAAATGCTTTTTATATTATATAGAACGCTTTACTTCTTTTTTTACTTATATCTACTTTTAAAACGTTAGGTTAAGAGTTTTTATTTTATTAAAGATCTATTAATACTTATAGCTATAGCTATAAATATTACTAGGCGGCTATAAGCGTATTATCGCTACTAACCTTATAGATAGTTAGGACGCTTAAAAGTTCGTTTTTTAATAATAGTACTACCTATTCTTATTAGCTCTATAATATACTAATATAATAAGGTAGCTACTACCTCTTTATTATTCTACTATTACTTTAATAGGTTACCGCTTATAAAGAGGAAGAAGAATTAGGATATTAGAGTTAGGATGTAGTAGTATTATTAAGTAAGGTAAAGAGGTTAGTAAGGAGATAAAAGCTAGTTAGTAGGTAGTCTAAACGAAATTAGTAAGCCTAGGTAGGTATTATATTATAAGACTACTAATTCTTGCCTTCTTAAGTTCTTAGCCCCTAAGGGTATTCTTTTATATCTATACGTAATTATAGTAGGTTATATATATGCTAGTAGTCGATCTATATCTATGCCTATGTGACTTAATACGCAAATGTCTCTAATATTGTGTCCTGATAACGATTAACTTATTCTAAATTGATTAGCGCGTAGTATTAAGAGACAGTATGCTATTAATCCTAGCTAATTAATCCGCTATAGCTATACTAATAATATAGTTATAGCTTAGTAAGATACCTATAAAAGCTATTTTATAAAAGTAACCTATTAGGTTTTGAACCTTCCTTTCTATAACGTCACGCTATATAAAGTAGGTATCCTTTTAAGCCATTGTATAGCTATATTACTCTAAAACAATCTTAAAAAATTTTCGAAGTTGAATAGCTTTTTTAGTTATAGTATAATAGCGGCTAACTAATATAAACATAGATTATGTTACTTATATATATTTATTATAAAAATAAAAAGTTAATGACTTTCTTATAATAAATTAGTTCTTTACTAATCTAAATTAGAACTAATACTATTCTTACTTAAAGAAATATAGCTACTTTCATTTAGTCTGATATATTATATATAAGTAGCACTTTTTTATAACCGATACTAACTAAATAAGCCCTTTTTTCTAAAGAGGTTTTTTTAACAAAGTATAGTGCTACCTTTAACTTATATATAAGCTTATTTTATTTTATAAAAAGGTCAAAAGGGTATATATATACTTATAATATTGTATATATATCTTATATCAGACTATTATATATTAGCATCTATTTAAGGCTAAGTAAAAAATATAAAGAAATAATACTTTTCTAATATCTCTTATCTACGGAGGTAGGGCGTAAAAGTTTTGTCCTGCTAAGACATAGCTACGCTATAAGTTATCTAAAAATTATATTAAGAAGACCCTTACTAAATTTATATATATATCTTCCTTAAGCATTTTTCCTTTTTATTCATTTATAACGACTACTACGATAACTCCATTAATCGGCCACAAAAGTATTATCTATTAATTATATATATATACTTTAATATATAAGTAACCTATATATTAGCATAGAAGTTACGTATTAATAAAAATAATAATATTAAATATTTTCAAAATAAAGCCTCTTAAGGGCCTCGATTAATATCAACCTTATTATAGCTTGCTATAGGTTTATCTAACGTATAAAGCTAAAAATATATATTTATCCTAAGCTAAAAAGAAAAAAAAAGGAATAGAGATTATCTATATCTTAGCTATATATAAGGAGCTAATATACTACATATCTCGTAATAAGTACCGATATTTTACTATAAGCTAGGCTAAGCGTAGCGCCTAGCCTAAGCTACTAGGCGCTAGCCTATAATATTATCCCCTTCCTAGGCTACTTATCCGCCGCGTTAGAAGTATTCTCTTAAAGTAGTATAAAGGCATATCATTATATATAGTTATTATTATTTTAATTAATAGTATAAGAGAAGATATATTATTAATTCTATTAGCTAGTCTATTAACTAGTTTATTAAGGTTATACTTATAGTATAGTTATAGCTTTTAAATAAGGCTATAAAAACCGCTTTATAGTAGTAGTCTATTAGGCTTAAAACCGTCTTTTCTTTAACCTTATACTACTTAAAATAAATATCCTTTTAGGCTATTATATAGCTATATCGTAATATCTTATTCTAAGATATAGTAATATAGCTATATAGCGCTTTTTAAATTCTTTTAAGTCTTAAAGGCCTTTTCTAATTATAGCTAGTTAGTAGCTAACTATTATATAGAACCTTATTAATATTACTATTATTATTATTATAAGCTACCTAATAAGTAAATACTCTTTTCGCTATAAGGTAGCTATTTACTTATATAGTAATAATAAATATTAATCTTATTTTAGCTACTATAGCTATCTTATTATTTAACCTAGTATATTATATATAAATAGTATTACCTTAGTATAAGTACTAACTAAAATAGCTTTTTCCTTTAGGTAATAATAATAATAATTATAAGTAGGCCTTTATTTTAAAAAGAGGTTCTATTAATAAAGTAAATAGCTTTAAAGATAGTCTATATATAAGGCTAATATTATTATATAGAAAGCTAAGAAGGCTATATATAATACTTATATTACTTAGTTCGTATCTTATATTAACTTATAATATATAAGCTTTTACTTAAAACTAAGTAAAAGATATAAAAGACTAGTACTCTTTTTACGTCTTTTACCTAGTTAACGATCTATAGTATCGCTATTATAAGTAATTAGGTAAGTAGCTTTTTTAAGGTATATTTCTATTTCGCTATTAATTCGCTATTAAGTAAAAGTAAAAAGTATATTATTTATTATTATATTAACTACCTATACTTTAATATAAGTTTTTATAATACTTTTTATACTTTTTTATAGCTAATTCGTATAGTTTAAGAAGATAATAAGGCTATATATATTACGTATATTAAGGCTACTATTAATAAAAGCTTTACTCCTAACTTAGTAAGGCTTTATTATTATTATATACTAAAGTTACTATTAACCTAGTTCTTTTTAGGAAAAGTATTTTAAACTTTATGCTAAGGCGCTATAGGTAGGCAGCCTTTACTACGCCTTTACTATTACTAATACCGCGCCTTTAATCGCTACTATTACCTTTAAATTCCTAGGTAGTATTATAGAGCTACTTACTTATATTGCTTATAGCGTTAAGCGATTAGCTATTATAGCTAAGACTTTAGCTATTATTAGCGCCATAAGTATTCTTTTTCTTTTTTTTATAATATAGTTAATACTAACTAGCTATAAAAGAGTCTAGTCTTATTTTAGGCTTTACTACTATAGCCTTTAGTACTTTTATTACTTACTAAAGCTATAAATATTAAGTCTACTATAGTAAAAGAATAGCTATACTATAAGGTATAGTCGTTTATTTTATAGTTTAATAGTTAGTTAATTAATATAAGTAAAAAATAAAGCTTTTATATTATATTTTTAAATTAAGTTATATATAAGTTTTATATATATCTTTTATTATATAGTATATTAGTTAAGTAGGCTATTATTTATATTTATACTACTATATTACCTTTCTTAATAGTCTAATACTTCTATTTTAGTAAGACTCTTAATAGGCTTTTAGGTTAAACGCTTATAGCCTTTTTAATAATCTAAGGCTTTTTTTTAAAAAAAAAGCTATATTTATAGCGCTTAGTTTAGGTATAGAAGATCTATTATATTTTAAACTTAAGCTTATTATTTTTATTTATTAATAGCGTTAGCTATAAATTACTAGTTATTTGCTTTAGTAAAAGGTTATAGCTAGCCTATTATAGAGTATCTATATAGAAATATAGCTAAATTTTGAAGTTAATATCAAATTTAATAACTATTTAAGACTTTAATAACCTAATATTTTTAATATAGCTAGTTAAGCTTTTTTAAAAGGTAAAAAGATTAATAGTTTCTCATATCTAGCTAGATAAGGTCGCTTATTTTATACCTTTTAAAGCCTTTCTATTATTAGTTAGCAGTATCCTTACTTTTTAATTAAGCTAAAGTAAAAGCGGCTTAAGCGAATTCTATAGCTTCTTAAAAATAGCGAACTAATTATTTAGCGTTTTCTTTATAATAGGCTAGTAGTAAGGCCTTTATTAAAAGATCGTAGACTTAAATAGGTTCTATATAGAAACTATATTCTAAGAAGAATAGGTTAAGCTAGGTATTAGCGTTCTTACGGTTATTTAGCGCTAGCTATATACTAGGTAAAAGGCTATTTTAGTCTTTTTAAAAGTAATAGATATAGATATAGAAGTAACGTTAGACTTCTTAGTTAACGCGTTCTAGGCTACTATCTATCTATAGGTACTATATAGTACTAAAGAGCTATTTAATACTAATAATATAGTAAAAAGCGCGCTAGAATTTATCTAGTTAGAGCCTTAGTTTAAGCTAATAGTATAAAAGAATCTATAAAAGTAAACGTAATAGTAAAAGAAGCGCTATATAATGACGTCTAGCTTAATACTCGCTATTGCTTCTGAAATAACGTTTTTTATAAAGTAGTTTTAGATAATAAGTTTATAATATTATCCTTACTAGTAAGTAAAAGCCTTACTATAAAGTCTATTATTAGGTCTTATTAGGGTTATTTAAAGATAGGTAGCGGTTTTAAGAAGCTATATTTAGCGCTATACTAGACTATGGATCTTTAATATCTATTGTAGTTCTATATAAAGTAATAGATATCTTATATAATATTAGGCTAAAAAAAGCGTTATCTTATTAGCTTTAGTATAACGTCTTTACCTAGGTAGCTTTTTATACTTAAATCGTAATAGGATTATATAAGCCGCCTTTAAAAAAAGTACCTTCTTATATACTAGGCGCTTATAGCTAGTCTCTAAAGGTTATATAGCCTAGTTCGTTAAAAGTATACTTAGAGATTTATACCTTTAGCTTAAGATTAGGTAAAAAGCTTTTTACTTATTATTCTAAAGCTACTTATATAAAGGTTAAAAATAATATCTTTTATTATTACTTTATCCTAATCACGCTATAGTTTTAATTTAGCTTTAAAAATAAAGTATTTTTAATACTAATAATAAAGACTTATAATAGCTTTAAAGCTATTAAGGTTTTTCTAAGCCTTTTAATTAACTTCTTTAAAAAAAGTTAAAAAAATAGCTAGCCTCTTATTTATTAATAAGGTTATAAAAAAGCGTCTTATTTATAATAATAAAGCATATTAATAGTAATATCTAGTTTTCTTAAGTAAAACTTAATTTAAAAATTATAAAACGTTAGCTTATCTACCTAATAGCTCTATCATTCCATAAGCGCCTTTTATAATATAAAGTATTCTAAATTTTAAAAGTTATAGTTAATTATAAAACGCTTATAGCTTTCTAGCTTTACCTTTTATACTTTTAAGTAACTAATAATAATAACTAGCTTTTTATTATAGACTAAATAATTATATTTAGCTTAAAAAAGCTATTATAAGAAATATACTATTATATAATAAGTTTTTTACTTATCTTACTAGATTAAGGTTCTTTTTATAATAAAACCTAAATAACTTATATTAATCTTAGTAAAAAAGGTATAATCTTATTATTAGAATATTAGCGCTAATAAGAAATAGCGTTTTAGCTTATCGAATTTTATTTATTACTTTTTTCTTTATCTAAATAAAGTTCTTTTTTTTTATTAATATAGTTATTATTTAAATCGCTTTAGTAAAATTATAAATAAATATCTAATATAGTTAGCGAACCTAAAAAAAGCTTTATATTTTAATAGCTATATATAAAGGCTCTTATTTATAAATTACTTATAGCTTATTAAGGTTATATAATACCTTTTCTTTTAAAGTAATAATAAACCTTAGGTACTTTATTATAGTTATTTTTAACTTATACTTCTAAAAGTTTAGGTAAAGACTAGCTTACTATAGTACTATAAGTACTAGGCGAACTTATACTATATAGTCTATATAAGACCTATCTATATAGATAAGTATATCGTTAAAGTAAGTAGTAGTAAACTTATAAAACTCTTATATTATACTATTAATATAACGCTAGAATAAGGCTAGGGCGCTATTTAGGCTAAATAGGTAAATAAGCTATTAAAAAGAGCTAAAATAGGTCTAAAAGGCTATTTTATATCTATAGCCTAGCGCTATCTTAAGCTTATAGAAAGCTATTACTACGTTAAGCTTTATAAACTAATATATAGCTAATAAGCTATAGAGCGTTTTTATAATAAATAAAAAAGTAATAATCTTATTATATAATTATATTTAATACTTAGTAAATATAATAAAAATTAAAAGCCTTTATTATTTTTATATATAAAAAGTATTAAGGTAATAGCTATTAAGCTACTAGCTTAAATAAATCTTTAGTTAAAACAGTTTAAAAAAGTTTTTTCTAGAATATAAAAAGCTTTTTCTTTAATATATTATAAAATAGCTTTTATAATAAAAATACTTTTCTTCTACTATTATCTTATACTAGGTTAACCTAATAGTTAACGCCTAGTTAATATAAAAAATTTAGAAGCCTTTTTTTAGTTAAAAAGTTATAAGAACTCTTTTAGTATATCTAATAGTATATTCTTAATATTAAGGCTTATATTCTACTTTAAGGCTTTTTTAATATTAATAAAGCTAATAGTATAAAGCTTTTTAGTACCTTTACCGCTACTATCTCGCTATATATTTATAATCTAATAATACTTTATAGTAAATACTAAAGCAAGTAATAGTTTAGTAGAATAAATCTCTTAGACTTATTAAGGCTCTAGTTTGCTAATAAAATATAATTCTATCTTTTTTTAATAGCTAAGCTAATACTCTTTTATATAGTAAATAACGTTATTCTATTTATATTAAGGTTTTCCTAAGAATAAGTCTTCTCTAAGGCCTAAGATAATATATATATAAAGCTTTTTTATATACCTACCTATCTTAATTATAAAGGTAGCTATTCTAATAGCCTTAATAGCCTAAGTATATTTAGAATAGCCGCAAAAAGGCTACTTCTTTTAGCCTACTAATAAAAAATAGAACTATTAGACTAGGTCTTAGCTAATAGTAATATAGTAATTATAACTAGAGTCTATTAGCGCGCTAATAAGTTTTCTTTTATTAATTCGTACTTATACTAGCGCTAGTTTATTAGTTATTTATTATTTAAAAGCTTTTTAGCCTTTTAGTTTTTTTTAATAAGCTTTAAGACCTATTTTTATTTTAAGGCTATTCTTTTTCTAACTTTATACCTTTTAAGTCTTTATTAGAGTTATTTAATTACTTAAAATAAGTATCTTTATAGTATAATAAGTATATATATGCTATTTATATAGCGCGTATAGCCTATATAGTTTATTTAAAATAAAAGTAAGCGATATATCTTACTTTATTATAGTTATAGTAATAATAGGTATGTTAAGGATTTTATACTAAAAGTAAGCTATTATTTTAAAGCTCTAGGCTAAGCTTATTTACCTTAATTATTTAGGTATTTTTATTTATATCCTTTTTACCTAAAGGCTTTACCTTTAAGACCTAAAAGTCTTTAAAACGTTATAAAAAAAGGTAAGCCTTTTTAGCCGTATTATAACTTCTTAGATATAAGCTAGCTACTTAGTATAAGACGATAGAAAGCTATTAATATTAAGCTATAATATAGCTATTAGTTTAAAGCCTTTTTAAAAAACGTTATCTTTATACTATTAGGCTAGAGCTCTTTACCTATATATATAATTATCTTTTTAAACTAAAGTAAGAATTATATTAGAAGTTAATCGTCGCGTTATTATAGCTATCTTAAGGTCGCTATAGCGTAAGCTTATTCGTTCTAGTTAGCATAGGTATAGTCAAGGTATTATAAGAATATAGTAGGCTTATAGTATCTTTTAGGCCTATTAGCTTAATAGAATATAGCGATATCTTTTATAGCTATAAATCTAAATATAAGTAGATTAAATACTAGATCTTATAATCGCTATTAAAAAAACGCGTATTAAAAGTAATCTTATTATATATCTATATTAACTAAGCTATATACTTAATATATCTATTACTAAACTTTAATAGGTTTAAAAAAGGTTTTATATAGTAAAAGGTTAGGCTTATAAAAGTCTAATTAGTTTATTAAGGTTCTTTTTATAATAAGAAAGAATAGTTAAGTTACTTTAAGATTACTATTAGTTATTTAAAAAAAGATAGGTATTTATAAATACTACTTTATTAATCTAGTAGTTAAGCTATTCTTCGTTAGGAACTATATAGGCGGCTATATCGCTACGCGAGTATTCTATTATAGCTCTTTCTTAGGAAATAAGCTTAAGATATATTATAGCTTATTATAGGTTTGTCTAATATATAAGGCTAAAAATATATATTTATCTTAAGCTAAAGAGAAAAGAAGGAAGTAGGATTATTTATATTTTAGCTATATATAAGGAGCTAATATGCTATATATCGCGTAGTAAGTGCTAATATTTTGCTATAAGCTAGTCTAGGCGTCACGCCTAGCCTAAGCTACTAGGCGCTAGCCTGTAATAAACCTTACTTTTTACTATAACTACGATAATAATTCGTATTACCTACCTGAAACCGCTCTATCTCTTAGATTATTTAAATTAAATAGATACCTCCTATTGATTAAGTTTAGTTTAATAGCCTTCTTAAACCCCTATCTTCTAAACCCCTAACTAATACCTCCTTATATTAGGTTAATATTAGTATACTAGCTAGCCTATATATAGATATTACGACCTAAGCTTTTATTATATTAATAAAAAGCCTTTTTAGAGGTAAAATATTAGAGGATATAGCCTAGAAAACTAGTCTATTAGTCTACTAGGCTAACCGTATCTATACTAAGACTATCGAGCATAGCTTTAACCTAAATTAATAGCCCTTAGTTATTAAAGACGCCTTCCTTAAAGATAATAAATATACTAGCTACTTAAGTAAGTAGACTCTTAATACTATCGAAATAATAGCCTATACTATATATATATTTTAAAGTATAGTCGTATTATAACTTATGATAATATTACTAATAAGCTTAGTAAGCTTAGAATTATAGTATTAAAAAAATAGTCTATAGGCTTTTTAAGAATACTAGCTTTAAGAAGTTAAAGCTAATAAAGAAGCCTAGGTTAGTATAAGCTATAAAGAACTATTAATATTAGTAGTATATAAAGTATAAGAACTAGACCTTAAAAGACTAGAAGAATATTATCTAGACTAATAAGACTTTTATACTTTTAAACGCTTAAAAAAGGCTATTAAGTATAGCGTATAAGCAAAGAAAGGTTTAACTAGACCTATATACGCCCTCGATAGAAAAGGTTTTTAAAGTTTATATTTTAAAGCTTATTTTCTTACGATTTAAAAGGCCTTATATTCTATTAATAGCTAGAGATAGCTTCTAAATAGCGTTGAGCTAATATAGAGCTTAAAGAATAGAATAAAGCGCTTAAAAAAGAGCTCTACCTTAACTAAGAGGCTATTATATCTATAGAGAGGCTTAGCCTTCGCTTAAGGCCTAGGAAGAAGCCTATTTAGAAATAGAATAAGAAGTTAGGGAAGCTCGTATATAAAGGAAAAAAAGGGTATTAACTAGTATCGATACTATAAGCATATTATACTAGCGCGCTTAATTCCTTTCGCTAAAGAGTGCCAAAAACAACGCCTTAATGCCCTCGTATAAGACGATAACGCGCTAGCTTACGCCTACTAGTTTTAAGGCTATATCTACGCCGCCTACGAGGTCTAACGTATGCTTTATTTAGGTAATTCGCCTAACCTAGACGCTATAGAGTATATATAGGTATAGCTAAAGCGTTATATAACGAGAAAAAGGAGGCATATAGTTAGGGTAGAGGTTATTAAGGCGTAGGAGAGGTCTTAGGCCGAGATGCCTTAATTAGCAATTTAGGGGTAGATTAAACGGATACCTTATTATATATAGCAAATTATTTATTTAAATAGTAGTAATAAATATAAGGAAGGACGAAATCCTATTTAAATCTATATTTATATATTTATAGAGGTTACTTATTTACTATACTAGCATATCTAGATAATACTTTTATAGCTAACCTAAAGTATAAATACTAATGTTATAGCCTGCGTATTAGTTATTAGCCTTAAGGCTCTTTATAATAGTGAAACTACTACTAAGGTCTCTACTATTACTAGTCTATTAAGCCGCTTGGTTAACCGAATCTATGTACGAGCTATTAAGAAAAAGTTTAGCCTTATATGATCTTTATTAAGTACGCCGCCTCTTATAGTATAGGAACTCTCTAGACCTTAACGCGATCGAGCCCTGCCTGCCTTAGACGAAAAGGGTCACTACGAAGAAAGGGGCTCTAGAGAATAGGCGTAATTCTATTTAGGCTTAGAAGTAGGCTTAGGATAAGCTCCTATAAGAAAAATTTAAGCTTAGATCGAGCGGATTCTAGTTCATGTAGAAAAATTATTGAACTTTATAAAGGGAACGAGAATAAAGAGAGTTGAGGATAGGTCTATAATAATTTATATATAGCGTTACTTTATAGCGTACTACCCCTATCTTTTTTTAGGATAAAACTTTTAGGCTGTACCTCCGTAGCTAATAGCCTATAGTATTGCTACTATTAGTATCTTAGTAAGAAACTATTTTAAGATATAGTTTTATTTTATATTATTATTAACTTACTACTAAGTAAAGTTAAAAGGTATACTACATATTACAATATCATATATATATAAGTTTCTATAATATCATCTATATCTGTTTATAGCTAACTTACAAAGCTTAAAATAATAGTAAATATATAGAATACTAATTTAAGCTATAATTTACAAAACCTTCTTTTTAATATAATAAACCTTTAATAATATTATATACGAAATATACTATTAACTAAGGTCTTTAGGATAAGTATACTAAGCTATACGCTAATATATTATAATTAAGTGGCGCTTACTTCGCGGCTACTACTACCGTATTAGGGCCTTAAGCCTCTACTACTTAGTTATTAAGTAGTACTACGAAGCTACTAGCTTCTTTCACTTATATAGTTAAGCGGCTAGCTATGATAGCGAAAGCTATGGGTATTACTTATACTATAAGTATTATTTTTATTTTTCCGACATAGGTAATACTAATTAGCTATAAACAAGACTAGTCCTACTTTATTTAGCTTTTACTGTAACTACTCTTAGTATTCTTAGCTTTCATTAGAACTATAAGTATCAAACTTATAATAGTTAAAAGATAGTTATATTATAACGTATATTTTATAATTAGTAGTTAATTAATTAATATAGATAGGTAATAAAGCTTTTATATTATAGATTATCTTTATATAAGTCTTTAGATATAGAGGATGGTTAGATAGTCTATTACTTATAGATATATAACTATATTACTTTTCCTAATAGTTTAGCGCTTCAAGTTTAGAAATATATCAATAAGCTTTTAAATTAGATATATATAGCTTTCCTAACGTACTAAGGCCGTTTTGATAATATTATATCTATAATATCTAGTATATATAAAAACTTTTTTATATTCTAAATTTAAATTTATATATTCTTATTAATTATTATCACTAATTTAAACTTATAATTGTCTATCTTTAGAAAAAGGTTATAGCTTATTTATTATAAGGTATTTATATAGGAGTAAAGCTATATTCTAATATGTAAATTAATAATATAGCTATCTATAACTTTAATAACTTGATATTCCTCATAAAACTAATTAAGTTTCTTTTTTTAAAATAAGACAAACTTATGGTTTTTTATCTTAAGCTCGATAAAGTCGCTTACTTTATACTTCCTAAAACCTTTATATTAATAGTTAGTTTTTTAATCTTTGCTTCTTAGTTAAGCTAAAGTAATAATAGCTTAGGCGAATTAAATAGCTTATAAAAGAATAGACTAGCTACTCTATACTTTCTTTATAACAGGCTAATGATCAAGACTTTTCTAAAACGTTATGAGCCTAATAATATGCTTTATATAAAAGCTATCTCTTGGAAAGGATAAGCTAAGTCAATTATTGGCCTATTAATAATGACTTAATATTATATAGAATATAGATGAAATATAATCTTAGTTTTTTATAACTTATAAAGATAAGTATTAAAGTAATATTAGACTTCTTATATTAGAATTTACTTATGTACTCTAAATTAGAATCTTAAAAATAATATAAAAGGAATTAATGAATATTTATATATTACTAAAAGATATAATATACAATATTATTTAATATAAAATTTATTATTGCTTTTTGAGTAATAATCTTATTAAATAGTTAATAACCAAACTTATAATACTACCTTCATTTATAAAGAAAGTCTAACTATAATATCTATTATTAGGCTTTATCAAAGTCAGTTATAGCTAAGTAAGAGCTATATATAATTTTATATAAAATAGCTAAGAATAAATATAATATGAAGCTAAAAGAAATACTAGCTTATAAGCTTTAATATAATATCAGCCTAAATAGTAAGCTTAGGTTATGATAAGTATATATAAGCTATCTTTAAAAAACAATACTCTCTTATACTTTGGGTATCTAGAATTAGTTTATTGAAAGTATACTTAAAGATCTATATTTCAAGCTTGAAGGTAAATAAGAATTTTTAAGCTTATTAGGTAAAAGCTATTTTTAAAATATTAAAAGTAATGTTTCTTAGCACTATTTTATCTTAGTAGCGCTAGAGTACTAGCTAGGCTCTAAGAATAATGCGCCAATGAATATGAATAATGTAGATATATAGTAGCTTAAGGCTACATAGGCTTTTCATAGCTTTTTAAATAACCTTTTCAAAGAAAAGCTATAAGAAGTAAGTATTATATGCCATATGCTTAGTTACTAAGGCTAGGCGTTACGCCTAGCCTACTCTATAGCAGAACTTTAGCATTACTTTAAAGCACGTATTATATTAGCTCACTATACGTAGCTATAATATAGTCTCTTTCTTTCTTCCTCTCTCCATAGCTAAGGATAAATCTATTATACTAGCCCTACTTATTAAGTAAACTATAGCTAACTATAATATATCCTTAACCCCTAACAAGCAACTATGGTAGAATACGTATATAGTAATGACGCTGCCTATATAATATTTAATAAGGAAGAGCTTGACTATTAGATTAATAAGGCGGTAAACGTGAGGACCTGATTTTTCTTTAAGTAACTCGCGGCGGTTTTAGAGAGGCTAAAGTATTCTCTCTCTTTAACGGAGGACCTTTTACGAACTAACTAGGTACCTACGAGCCTAACTTCAATTAGAATAGTAGCCATTGCCTTTTCTTAATCTAACCCTTACTAAGCCTACTAAAGTTTAACAAGTGACGTACTAAATACGCTATATAGTTAATATGAGTATTTGATAAAATTATTTTTAATATATACTTCTTAGTAGCGATTATATAATCTGATACTTAATCTACTTATACCTAGATCTATAGCCTTAATAAGTTATCGCTAATTCCTACTAGGCTAGTAGCCTAAAAAGTACTATAAGTTAGCTATATTCTTAAGTACTTTAGCTATACTTATACTAATTACGACAAATAAGCTTATGTCATAGCTATCTCTAAAAACGTAAAATAATATGATAATTGATCTTTATAGAATTCTTATTATATTTTAAAAATATAATTATATAAATAAGTAGAAAGCTCTAGCTAAATAATATAAAGATAATATATTTTTTTTTAAAAAAAGTCTTAAATTAATAGCTATATTATAGCTTAGTATTAATAAGCCTTTTAATTTTCGTACTAAGTAGCTAGTATATATCTAGAAAGTTATAAAGTAGCTAAAAAGGCTTGCGGTTTTTTAGGGACTCGCTAGGTGCTATACTAGCTTAGATATATACCATACTATTATATAAGAAAATTTCTAAGGCTATGAGAGAGTATATTAACATCTCGCTGTACGTAATATCTAGTATTACTATAGGTACTAAACCTATCTATATATTAATTAAATTTATGCCCTAAATCCCCTCCCCTTATAATCTTGTTAAGGCTATAGGCCCGTTTTGAGCTCTAAAACGCTTAAGGCCAATAAGAAACCAAGAGAGCTTAGGACTAACACTTCTACGTAATTATATATTTATACGTATTAGTGGTCGTTTGTGGCCTATAATAGTCGTAACAGGTAGCACGATATCGCGCCCTGAATAAAGGTATTTGGATACTTTAATTAGCCTCAATTTAATTAATGTATAGAGAGGTTTAGTACCTATAATAATACTAGATTTTAAGTGGGGGGGATATTGTTATACTCTCTTATGGCCTTAGAAATTTTTACCTTAAGTAAGCCTTATAAGCTATTACGCTATATACGCTGCGCGCGCGCTTGCTATAATACGAAGATACCTATGTAGAATAGCTAAACGACTCTTATAATATAAGAAGCGTAGAGTTAGAAAAAAACTAGCCTTAGAGCGAAAATAGGCTATAAGGCCTAATAGAAAGAAATAGAAGGCTAGTAAGCTACTAAGTAGCAAATAACTAGCGAGCTAACGCAATGTTAGGTACGGACTAATAGCAGGAACCTTATTAGGGCGCTAATAAACTCTACTTATAGTTACTATACTACTAATAGCTACGACTTAATCTGCTAGTTTTACCTCTTATTAGTAGTACAGAAAGATTAGCCTTTTATAGTTACTTCAAATATATAGAGGCTACTAAGGATATCAGGATAGCCACCTTTATAATTAAGATAAGTAGGTATATAAAAAACTTTTATATATATATATATATTTTATCCTTAGGTTTAAAAAAGGATCTTTTCTATAGTAAGTCTTAGTGCGAGTAGAATAACGTAACGTAGCTTACTAATAAAAAAGTAGCGACTTAGCTACTAAATAAAAGGAGTAAAGTTATATTTTACTAGCAAATTAGAGCTTTCCTTAGTCTAAAAGATCTACCCTACTAAATTACTCTTAGCCTTAGTCTTTATAGTAGAATACTACTATATCGCGAAAATATAACGAGATAGTAATATAAAAAAGCTAAAGAGTTTTATACTATTAGCCTTACTAGCACTAAGAAGGCCTTGAAATAGAACGAATCGTCTAATACTAGGAATATACCGCCTAATATATTTAAAAAGTTCTTTAAACTTACAACGAAAAAGAGGTCTTAAAACTTCTTTTATACTAACTTAATATCGACTATTAGGTAAATTTAGTATAAAATAGTAGAAAAACAGAAGCGCTTTTATTTTAAGGCTTTTTCTATAATATTGTAAAAGAAAAGCTCTTTATCCTTTATAAAACGCTTTTAGACTACCTTAACTAAAAGTTTATCTAAGTAAGTAGCTTAGTAGCTATTACTTTAGTGCTCTTCGTATAGAAACCTAATAATAGACTTTAGTTTCATTACGACTACTAAGCCAGCCCTAAGTATAATTACGTAGTAAGACTGCTACCCTTTCTTACTTACTATAAAGACCTTTTATAACTTATAAACTATATATTAATTCCCTAAGTTTAACATAGTAGTAGCTTTCTATAAGATTTAGAAAGCGCTAGGCTATAAGTATAAAATAGCTTTCTAGGCCTATTTCGGCTCTTTTAAATAGCTTACTACCTATTTAGCCTAAGTAGCGCCTTAGCCTTATTCTAGTATTATATTAATAGCATAGTATAAAAGTTTAATAAGTTTACTGTAACTCACTTTAATAATATACTTATATATATAGATAGATTATAAGTAGAATATATAAAATAGGTAAGCCTTATACTCATACTATTATTATAAGCCGGCCTTTACCTAGCCTTACAAAAGTATAAGTTCGGTATTATTATAGTAAAATACCTATGGTTTATCGTTACCGCTAGGAGAAATGTATCTTACGACCTTAATAAGCTATAAGTAATTTATAAATAAACTCCTTTACATATAGCTAGAAAGGCCTAATGTGTTTTAGGTTTGCTAACTATTATTAAATATCTGTCTTTAATCTTACTAAAGCGACTAATACTCTAATATCTCTAATAAAGAAAAAAGTCTTATGTAATTTAAGGAAGAATAATAAGTAGAGTTTAATAAGATTAGATATTATTTTTAGTAACGCTAGTACTTTATTAATAAGACTACTTTATCCCTATTAAAATTAATATAGATCATTTATATTTTACTACTAAAAGATCCTCTATCTGATAGAACAAGTAAAGAACTTCTTATATAATATATTTTTTTAAAGCGACCTTCTTTAATAGAATATAACTGTCCAATCCGTAATAAAAAGCTAGAAATTACTATTCTCTATCTATAAATATAGAAAAGTAAAGCTTAAAGGCTATATGCATTTTATAATTAACTAAACTATTGTAAGCTAAAGTATTTTATATTAAAAAAGGCGCTTATAGAGCGTTAGAGCTACTAGTTTAATAAGCCAACGCCTTATAACCTCTAAATCTAGTTCTAGCTAGGTAAACTAAATATAATAGCTAATGTATTCTTTTACTATAAATAAGATATACTTCATAATTTTACTAACGAGTAAGAAGCTACCTTCCTTTTTATAGCTTTTCTTACAAAATTCGATTAAAAGGCTTAAGAGAGTATATATAGTATCAAAGCTGCTACGAGTTTATTTTATTTGTATTAGAAAAAGCTGAATCTTCAAAGCCTAGTCCAGATTCTAATATTACTAAGATAAGATAGGCTTAGGGGAATTAATTACCTTTAATACTATATAGATATTCTTTATATAGCGAGCTTAGAGCTTTTTACCTAGCCCTAGGCTTAAGCTATAGATCTCTAAATATACCTTTAACGAATTAGGCCGCGTGATATTCTAAGACTAACTATAGGCGCCTAGAGTATAAGAAGCCGCTACCTTTCAAAGGCGGCTTATATAGGCCTAATATGACCTAAGTATAAAAGGCTACTTAGGCTAAGACGCTATATTAAAGCTAGTAAGTCGACGCTTTTAGTAGCTTAGTATTATATAAGACGTCTACTACTTCGTATAGAACTATAATAGCTATTAAGGATCTATAGTTTAGCGTAGCGCTAAGTAATGCTTCTTAAAGCTACTACTTATCTTAAAAGAACCTTAATAAGACCAAGTAATAGACTATATAGTTAGACTTTTTTGTCAGAGCCAGGATATAGTGGTGTCGTCAAGGTGAGGTAAAGAGGTTAGCAAGAAGACAGAAGCTAGTTAGTAGGTAGTCTGAACGTAACTAGTAGGCCTAGGTAGGTATTATATTATAAGACTACTAATTCTTGCCTTCCTAAGTTCCTAGCCCCTAGGGGTATTCCTTTATATCTATTCGTAATTATAGTAGGTCACGTACGTGCTAGTAGTCGACCTATACCTATACCTATATAACTTAATACATAAACGTCTATAATATTATATCCTAATATTATTCCCCTTTTTAAATATTCTTCTCTAGGGAATAATCTAGGCTTAATATCGTAGTAGCTATAGTTCTTTAGTCTATAGGTAAACCTAACCGGTATTTTATTCGTGCCTTCTTATAACCTAGGCCTAGGTATCCTCTAGCCCTTATGCTACCTTACTACTTCTATTAGGACATAATATTAGAGACATTTACGTATTAAGTCATATAGGCATAGATATAGGTCGACTACTAGCACGTACGTAACCTACTATAATTATAAATAGATATAAAAATGCCTTTAAAGGCTAAGAACTTAGGAAGGTAAGAATTAGTAGTCTTATAATATAATACCTACCTAGGCCGACTAGTTAGGTTTAGACTACCTATTAACTAGCTTCTATCTTCTTACTAACCTCTTTACCTTACTTTAACGATACTACTATATCCTAGCTTTAATATCCTAATTCTTTTTCTTTTTTATAAGCGGTAACTTATTAAAGTAGTAGTAAAATAATAAAAAGGTAATAGCTACCTTATATGCTAGCGTATTATAGACCTAATAAAAATAAATAGCGCTATTATTAGAAGATAAACTTTTAAATATCCTAACTATCTATAAGGTTAATAGCGATAGCGCGCCTATAGCCGTATAGTAACGTTTATAACTATAGCTATAAATACTAATAGACCTTTAATAAAGCGAAAACGTAAAAGAAATATAGGTCTTTTTTTAAAAGACCGTAATAAAAAAGTAAGAGCTAGACTAGGAAATTATAAAGCTAGTTATAAGGCGATAGATTAAAGTAAAAAGGTAGCGACTTAAGACTTTAAAGAAAAAAATAAACTTTTTATTTAAAATAACCTTATAGTATAAAATTAGCTTATTATTACTTTTTTTAAGATAGGCTAAGAATAAAAGTAGTACTTTTTAAATATTATACTAGAAATTGAAAAAAAAGACTATATAGAATTAAATAACTATTTAATAATAATAATAATATACTTTACTTTTTCTTATAAGTTTTTAAATAATAAAGTAAAAATACTTTATATATCGACTATATTTATAGATATAGCCTAGTAGTATTAGGTCTTTTATATCTAATATACGTTATATAAAAACTTTTAAAGACTTACCTAGGCTACTATAGAGGAATAGCTTTAAAATAATATAGCTACGCTAGAAGCCTAAAACTACTAAGTATACTAAAAGCTAATAGGCCTTATCTAAAAAAAAAAGATAATTTTTTAATAAATTCTTTAATATCTATAAGAGGATTAAAATAAAACTTATTATACCTATATTAGAAGATAATATAGTTTTAGTAGTTTTTATAAAGCTAACCTTTAACCTCTTAGTTAAGATTATAAACTAAAAGAGCTTTATAACCTAGGTAGGCTTATATAATAAGGTAATAGTAGTAAAAGCTATAATACTAATTTATAATAACCTTAAATACTAACCTAAAACTAAAGTATTTAACTATTAATTTATTATTACTATAAAGATACCTAATATTTAGGCTATAATTACCTAACTAGAGTTAAGCTATTACCTTATAAAAATCTATTAGATTAGTAATATACTACTTTAGCTAAACTAAGCTAAGCTATTAAATAACCTAAAAGATCTTATTATTATTATTTATTTATAGATTATTATATTAATAAGTACCTTACCGCTTTTAAATATTAGAACTATAAGAGGTATAGGTACTTTACTACTAAATATAAGTCCTTATTAAAAAGGTTTAGACTAGCTATATACCTAAACGATATACTAATACTTAGGTAATAGTAGGTAAGCTAAAAAGATATAGGCTTATAATAGTAAAATATAGTAAAGACCTTTTATATATAAATTAATTAATAATAGAAAAAGGTAAAAGCTTTTATCGACTTTAAATTAAAAAAGAATATAATTAATTTATATATCTAGTTAAAAGCTATAATACTATTATTTAAAGCTTTAATATTTATAATAGGCGTATTTAGTAATATAAAATAAATAGAAAAAGAATTAAAAACGTATATAAAAACCTAGGATAATAAAGAAGTAGTAAACTAACGCTAGGCTAAGTTTAAAGTCTTAGTAAATTTTATATACGATCTAATTATTAGGCTTTTATAGCTTAAGGCTATAAACCTTATTATTTAATAAGGAATATAAAAGTAGAGTTTTTTTTAAAGATATTTTTATAAATAGTAATAACGAAATAAAGAATTAAGAAGGCTATAAAAGAAATAGTATACGTATTCGTAATTATAGCTAAGGCCGCGCTAATTAAATAAAAAAACCTAGTACCTATACTAATACTACCTAGTTAGTATACTAACCTTAAGCACGTATTCTTGAAAAAAAGGTAAAGAAGTTATTAAAAGAAAATAGGCTATATTATATAATTAACCTTAAAGAAGAAGCCTTACCTTAGATACTAATCTATAGCTTAGCTAAAAATAAACTTTAGGTTTTATAAGAATATCTTTAAGATATATTATTAAAAAGATAGATCTAACCTAATAGTAGTATAATAAGCGCTTTAGTATTATTTATCTTAAAGAAAAAAAGGTAATTCTAATTTTATATAGACTACTATAGCCTAAATAAGGTAACGAAAAAGAACTAAGCTTTACTCTTTTTAGTTAGTAAGATACTTAATTAACTATATAGCGCCTATTAGTATACTAAAGTAGACCTAATAGATACTTACTATTAGATCTAAATCTATCTTAGTAATAAGTAGAAAATTATTTTCTAGTATAAGTATAGCTATTTTAAATATATAATAATACTATTTAGGCTAGCTAATACCTTAGTAACCTTTTAGATATATATTAATAAAATAATAAATAGGCTAGTTAATAATATCTATATTATATACCTAAACGATATCTTAATTTATTCTAATAACCTTACTAATTATTAGCGATATATCTATAGCGTTTTAAAATAGCTTAGATAGTTTAGACTTTATACTAACTTTTTTAAATACTTATTCTATTAATATAAGATTAGATTTTTTAGGTTTATTATTACTAAAGAAAAAGTAAAAATAGAACCTAATAAAGTAATTACTATTAATAAATAGCTAGAGCCTTAAACTATAAAAGATATCTAATAGTTTTTTAGGTTAATAAGGTTTTACTAATAGTTTATCTAAAATTACTTTTATATATTATTAACGCTATTTAATTATTTAAAAAAAGGCTATTTAGGAAAAGTAGATATAAGTAAAAAAAGAAATAAAGCGTTTTATATATTATAAAAGGCATTTACTAAAGCGCTTTTACTAAAATATTATAATCTTAATTTATTAATGAAAGTAGAAACTAATATATCTAGATACGCGCTAAAGGTAGTCTTAACCTAGCTCTTTAAGAGCCGCTAGTAACTTATTACCTTTATATTAAAAAAACTTATAGGTATAGAACTATAATATAATACCCTAAGCTTTAAATTAATAATAAATATTATCTCGTTCTATATATAGTAGTACTACCTTATATATATACCTAGATAAGCTAGTTAAGGTTTTAATAGACTATCTAAATTACTAATCTTTAGCTATAAAAACGTAGCTAAGTAATAAAAAGGCTTAGTAGATAAAAAGACTAGCTTTATTCTAATTTATAATTAAATATAAAAAAAGGAAAAAGAACCTTATAAATAGGTTATTATAGTAACTAGATTACTACGACCTTATAGGCCAGAAGCTAGCCTATTAAGAACTATTAGACGCCTTCTTATCTCGCTTTAAAGAAGATAAGGTATAGAAGGTTATAATAGATATAAGGCTACTAGACCTTAGTTAACTAGTAATCTAGTACCTATATAGACGGTCGAGCCCTATAGACCCTACCGTCGTTGACGCAGGCTCGTCTAAGATAGGCACGAGGCGGCTAGACCCTAGTCACCTAGTAACCTAGCGCCTATATAAAGGAATAAAGTACGCGAACCTTAGTATATTTAGCATAGGCTTATTTAAACGCTATAAGACCTTCCTTTCTTACTATGAAAGTAGCTAGAAAGGGAGGGGCAACCTAGACGTTAGGAAGCTACCTTAAAGGCTATTATATATAGCCTAGGAAAAAGGGTTACCTTACCTAAAGCCGCTAGGTATATAAGGCGTATCTTATAGATCTCTTTAACTACTAAAGACTAGTTGCCTTTAATACTAGATACGATCTTTAAGGCGTAATAAAGGGACGCCTTTATTATAAATTAAAGGTAGCGCTAGAGAAATAACTAGCCTATTATAAAGGTGCTACTATAGTATATCTCTAAGGCAGATAGTCTGCTAAGGAGGGGCGATAAAGTATACGCTCTTAAGTCGCTTTATAAGAAGTAATAAAGGCGTTCTATAAAGATCTAACCGCTAGTTATAAAAAGGCCTATAAGATAAAGATAGCCTTATAGCGCTAGTATTACTAGGATAGTCTAGGCAAAGATATAGGCAACTTAGTTAACCGCTACCTTACGTATTAGTAGATAAAAAGCTAAACCTATAAGCCGTATAGTAAACTCGCCTTATTATTAGTCCTAACTCGACTATAAAAAGAGATATCGTTAGATTTCGTTATAAGGCTCTTACTTTTAGAGAACCTATTAAAGAAGTACTACGACGCTATCCTAGTTATATATTAGGATATAATATTGGAGATGTTTATATATTAAGTTATATAGGCATAGATATAAGTCGACTACTAGTACGTATATAACCTACTATAATTACGAATAGATATAAAAGAATACCCCTAGGGGCTAGGAACTTAGGAAGGTAAGAATTAGTAGTCTTATAATATAATACCTACCTAGGCCTACTATTTATGTTTAGACTACCTATTAACTAGCTTCTATCTCCTTGCTAACTTCTTTACCTTACCTTGACGACACTACTATATCCTGGCTCTAATAACTAAGTATAGCCGCTACGCGTCTAATACGTTATAGAAGCTATATATGCCTTTAGTAGGTATTACTAAGGCTAAGCTAAAGGTACTATTAGATACTATCCCTTATACCTTCTCTAACGACGACCTTATAAGTATCCTTAATATCCTAGCTACATAGTCTTTGCTAATACTTAAGGTAGCCTACCTTATTTAACGCCTAGTTAGGTATATTAAAGGCTCTCTAATAGCTATAGAATAAGTAGTAGATAACTAAGGCCTAGGCCGCTACCGCGTAAAAGTAGGTTAACCTTATAAATATAAAGCGCTATATTACTACTAGTAAGGCGTAAGTCTAGGCTATTAAGGCTTTTATAGCTACTACTAATACCGCTACTAAGAAATAGGCCGCTACTACTAAGTCTACTGCTTATATTTTAGCCTTTGCTATAGTAGAGTCTACTACCCTTTTTATATTATATAAAAGTATAAGTCTTACCCCTTTTTACTTCTTAACTACTTAGTTACCTTTATACGTAGGCTAGCCTATTTACCTTTCTTACTATTATCGACGATATAAACGCCCTTATAGGCGATAACGATAAGGAGGCTAAGTCTATAGACGTATAGGTAGTTATAGGTTCTTTACTTATAGTATTTATATATTTTAGGTTATATTAGCGTTTAGTTTTACTAATTATAGGATAGGTTAATAAATAATTTTACCTTAAGACTATTATTCGTATTATAATAATTATAATCTTAGCTAGCCTCTTATATAGCTATAGCTAGATACTTATTTTATATTCTTATATTATTTAGTTATCTTTTATATTCTCTTTCTTTATCTATTTATTATTCTCTAGTACTAATATTCTATCTACTTATTAGTCTATAGGTAGTATACTATATTAAAGCGATATATAATTCTAAAGCGTTAATAAAATATCGTCTAAAATTTATTTATAAATAACGATCTTTTATCTAAGATAATCTTAGCTAAGTTACTAAATATATAAAAGATATGATATAATAAAATATCTACTAGTCTTTTAGCTATTAGTTTAATAGTTAATAAGATATAAAAGATATACTTAGTAAAGTAGTTAACTATAATTAAGATAATATTATAGTATTTTCTTAATAGGTTCTTTAAAAGTAAAAGCCTTATAACAAAATCTAATAATATCTTTTTATTATCGCCTCTTTTTAGTAGACTATTTACCTTAGAGATATACTATAAAGTACTTTTATATTAGCTTAATTATTTTTATAGCGCTACTTTTAATTTATAATAAAATTATCTTTTTATTATACTTAAAAGATTATATCTACTATTAAAGGCAACTAGTCTTTAGTAGTTAATAAGATCTATAAGACGCGCTTTATATACCTAATAGCTTTAAGTAAGGTAGCCCTTTTTCCTAAGCTATATATAATAGCTTCTAAGGTAGCTCTTTAGCGTCTAGGTTATCCTTCCTTTTCTAGCTACTCCTTATAGTAAGAAAAAAAGGTCTTATAATATTTAAATAAGCTTATACTAAATATACTAAGGTTCGCGTATTTTAATCTTTTATATAGGCGCTAGATTACTAGGTAACTAAGGTCTAGCTACCTTATGCCTATCTTAGATAAGCCTATATTTATAATAGTAAGGTCTATACGCTTTAATCTTTTATATAAGCGCTAGATTACTAGGCTACTAAGGTCTAGCCGCCTTATACCTATTTTAGATAAGCCTATATTAACGATAATAAAGTCTATAAAGTTCGACTATCTATATAGGTACTAGATTACTAGTTAATTAAGGTCTAGTCGCTTTATATCTATTATAGCCTTTTATACTTTATCTTTTTTAAAATAAAATAAAAAGGCGTTTAATTATTCTTAATAAGCTAGCTTTTAGCTTATAAGGTTATAGTAATCTAGTCGCTATGATAACTTATATATAAAGTTTTTTTTCTTTTTTTCATATTTAATTATAAACTAGAATAAAGCTAGTTCTTTTATTTACTAAGCCTTTTTATTACCTAGCTATATTTTCATAGCTAAAACTTAATAATTCAAAGAGTTTATTAAAACCTTAACTAGCTTATGATAAATTTATACTTATAATTTTTTTTAATATAAAAGTAATAAGGTACTAATAACTTTTAAAAAGTTAAGTTAAGGCTACTCCTAGCGTATATTTAAATAAGTTAGTTTTTTACTTTTATTAATAAATTAAGGTTATAATATTTTAGTAAAAACGCTTTAATAAATATATATAATATTATATAAAATATTTTATCTCTTTTTTTTCACTTATATCTACTTGTAAAGAATTAGGTTAAAAGTTTTTATTTTATTAGAGATCTATTAATACTTATAGCCATAGCTATAAACGTTACTAGGTAGATATAAGTATATTATTGCTATTAACCTTATAAATAGTTAAGATACTTAAAAGTTTATCTTTTAATAATAGCGCTACTTATTTTTATAAGGTCTATAATATACTAGCGTAATAAGGTAGCTATTACCTTTTTATTATTCTATTATTACTTTAATAGGTTGCTACTTATAAAACAGAAGAAGAATTAAGATATTAAAGCTAGGATATAGTAGTATTGTTAAGGTAAAAAGGTTAGTAAAGAGATAGAAGCTAGTTAGTAGGTAGTCTAAATATAACTAGTAGGCCTAGGAAGGTATTATATTATAAGACTATTAATTCTTATTTTCCTAAGTTCTTAGCCCCTGAAGGTATTCTTTTATATCTATTCGTAATCATAGTAGGTTATATACGTGCTAGTAGTCGACCTATTCCTATGCCTATATAACTTAATACGTGAACGTCTCTAATATAATGTCCTAATGAGACCTAAATCTTATTAGTTATAAACTATAGCTACTCAAAAATTATAACTAAATTTAGTCTATTATATCTTACTTTTAGAACTAGTAATAGATAATATACTAATTTAAGAGGTAATTAAAGACTAAGTTAAAAAGAGAATATAGAGTTAAAAAATCTCTTATTTAAAATAGAATTATAAAAAAAATCTTATATATCTAATTTAATAGAAAAACTACCTTAACGTTAAGAACTCTTAAGAACTATTAAAGAATCTTAAAGACTATTTAAAGCAGCTTAACTAGTTATTCTAAATAAACCTAAATTAGCTAAGAATAAAGATAATATATCTAGACTAATATAGTCCGAACTAATTATAATAGAACTACTAGAGGGTTAAATATTGCTTATAGGCTAGCCTATTAGCGGTCTATAATAAGATCCGTAAAAGATATACTATCTACCGCGTCTGGACCTTATATACCTCACTTGAAAAGGTTATTTCTATACTACTTCAAGCGACGTTTAATCAAGCCAGTATAAATGCGATAAGTCATTAAAGAAAGAAAGATATAAGAAAATAATAATATATTAGCTTAGATCGTAATAAATGTATAATATATAGTAGATGAATAACTATATCATAAGAGACCTATAGTCTACGATAGATAAATAATAGGATCGTAATAAGCTTACGATCTAGATAGACATAGGAGAGAAGACTAAGGGCTACTGAAAATACTATTATTACTATTTATCTAGCTACTTCCTTTTTACTGTCTAGTACTTAATTGATATATAGTCTCTATAATATTATCTATAAATACTATAAACTCATAGATACGCACTAATACGATACTTCTACTAGGATACTATTTATCCTTAACATACTGACTATATGAATAGGCATATAGAAGACGAGATCTTTATATATCAATTACTAGAAAGTATATAAGTATTATTTAAATTTAGCTTAATTATTAAATTATTAACAATATGGATATACTCACTTATATACTCTTTTCTTGAAGTAATCTATAGCGAGTCTAAAATAACTAACATTATTTTATAATAAAAAGTTTAATAAAATAACTTAGACTTTATAAGTATATGTCTTATTAAAGTACTAGCCCTATTCTTTATAGATTGCATTATTCCTAAACTTTTTTAAGGTTAATAGCTAACATACTAATTATATTGTTCAATTAGTATAGATATATAAAAAGAATATCTTTAACATGTACTTTATATTATAAAAAATGAGATTAGTACTTTATTATATCTATAATTAAATTTATAATCTTACTTATTTCTATTTTTAAGCTATAAGCTAGTTATATTCTTATAGTATTTTTAAGTATATAAATCATAATTTATACAAATACGCTTATATAATAATAACTTTATAATTCGTTAAATTTTATAAGAACTGATTATCATAGTCTAGATGCCTAATTACTAAGGCTAGGTGCTTCGCCTAGCCTAGCCTACAGTATAACTTTGGTATTACCTTAACGTATATAGTATATTAGCTCTTTATATATAACTAGAACGTAGATAGTCATCTTCTTTCTTCCTTTCTCTCTAGCTATGAGTAAAATTATACCATTACTAGCCTCACTTATTAAGTAAGCCGTAGCTAGGCGTAATACTAATATCTTTTTATAACTTAATACTTAATTCCAAATTCTCTTTGTAAGTAAATTAAAACTGTAAGCTAAATATTATAGAACTAGTGCTTTATAAAGAAGTTTAAAATAGATATATTATCATAGGATTTATTTTATTTATATCTTAAAGTTAATATAGGTCTAAAAAAGGTTATAAAGCGAAGAAAATAATTTAATTTATCTATACTACGCTTTAAAGACAAAAAGCGAAGCCTTAAACCAGAACACAAATATAAATAAATACCTAATGTTCTGAAGTAAATAGGTTTAGTGTAATGCTTTTAAGGATAATGGAAATACTAAAACAAATCTACTATTATGATAGTTAGAGTAAGATAAGATATGTTACGTATTTTTACTTGAAATAAACCCTATATACGTTATCTATAACCTTTAAGAGGATCCCTTCCTAAGGACGCCCTAGTACGAGTAGAAAATATCGTATACTACGCGAAAGAGTAGTAACCCAACTACTAAAAAGCCCCATATTTTATTAGTACGCTAAGGCTTTTTTATACGCTTAAGAGACTTATGTTACTAAACTATTACTAGCTCTAATCATTAAGATAGGATATTACTAAATAATCTTTAAAAGGCATAGCTAAATCAAAATAATAATAAAATTAGAAAGCTCTCCACTTCCAGCCTCGCTAACCTTAAAGATAACTTAAACTAGAATATCAGCCGTAATGCTAAGAGGGTATCATCAGCTATACTTGAAAGGGTCTTATAACTACTCGAATGAGGAAAGGCCTGAAAGGTTCTTTTATACTAATTAGGCGTGTACCATCAGGTTGACCTAGAATAGGATGATAATAATAATAAAAGGTGCTTCTTTGATAAGATGTTATAGGCTAGACGCCTAGTCTATTTTACGGCAGAACTTCAGCAGTAGCATAAGGCACGTAGTATATCAGCCACTCCCATACAGCTAGAACGTCGATAGCCTCCTTTTTCTGTTTTTCACCTTTCTTTTCTAGCTAAAGATAAAATCGTTTTTTTGGCCCTATTCTTTGTATCAACCATAATACGCTATAATATATGCTTGGCGGACTCCTTGATAAGTAACTATAGTAAAAACGTATATAGCGAAGCCGCCGCCTTCATATTATAAAGACCTCGTCTTTTAGGTACCTATTAGATGGTAAAGCAAGTCATAATTAAATAATAAATCCAGTAGTAGTTAGTACATAGGTACGTATTCAAGATTTCATAAAGACTATATTTAGATTAACTACTTCAATAAGAAAAGGATAGCTAGATATATAATCATAATAAAGGTGTAAATAGTTTTTAGTTTTCTTTCTTTGGAGTACATAGATTATAGCCTAGCTCTAATCATTTTATATTTAAATTATAGAGCTATTGTATTCTTTAGGCCCTTTTTGCTTAAAAGATTATTATAATCTAATAATCTATCGCTAATTAGCTAGTTATTCCTATATACCTTTCTCATTCTACCATACGTGGCTACCTTATAGGGTTCTATAAATATACGATCCATCCTAGGCTATTATATTATCCTTTTCTTTTGAGAAAGTTATTAATAATAACCTAAGATACTAGCCTCTTAGTTTTATCTTTATAGATTCTGCTATTATTTTTCTAAAATATCTAATTATTAGTCTAGATAGGTTTTGTTTAGTATAATTATATATTAATACCTATATAACTAGTATAGATATATTATATCTATTTTATTATTAAATAAACCTTTTAGTACTATATATATAATAATTCTAAATAATATTCTAGATACATGTATATTATAAGCGTCTTTCCTATAGTAGTATCTTTATTATTTTAAAGTAGTTATTTATTTTATTACTTTCCTTTTTATTAACTATATTTCATACATAGCTACCTCTTTAAGACTTAATAAAAGTTAGGGGCTAAAGAGAAAAAAAGTTAAAGGAGCCTTTTATAAAGCTTCTACTGTATTATTTAAGTTTACTAGATTTAATAATATAGACATATATAGAAACGATCTTTTAAGTAAAGAACATAAGATTTAGATAAATCAGATACTATAGCTATTTATAGCCTTATAATTATACGTTTATAGGCTATAGATATTTTCTAGTCTATTAGCTATTTTACTATAATTAACTAAGGGACTTACTAGGTGCTATAGTAGTTTAGATATATACTATACTATTATATGAAAAACTCCTAAGGCTATAAAAAAGTATATTATTATCCTATCTTACCTAAAATTCAGTATTACTATAAGTACTAAATCTCTCTATATACTAATTAAATCTAGGCCAATAAGACTATCTAAATACGCTTTATATAAGGCATAATATTGTATTACCCATTACACCTATTATAGGCTACGAACGACCGCTAATACGTATAAATATATAATTATATAAAATTATTAATTATAAGCGTTCTTTGTTTCTTATTAGTTTTAAGCGTTTTAGCGCTAGAAATAGGCTTATAGCCTTAAGCTTAAAGATCTTATTGATATCTCTTTAAATATAGCAAAAGCGCTAAGGCCTATAGTTAGTAGTATCCTAAGATCCTCTTCGTCTATAAGGTCTATAACCCACTACCATCCTTATTATAATGCTCAAGGCATTATAGTCTTAGGCATATACGTATCTATTACCTCTTACTACTATTACTAGGCCTTATCCCTCTCATATACTTATATAATCTTAAACAAACTAGCGTTATAGTGCGTAGATATATAGCTATAGAATCTCTAAGACTACTAAGATACTATAGCTCCTTTTAGTCGTCTTTTTATAGAAAAAACATAAGGCTTAAGGATAGTTATAATAGCTATATAAGGCTAGATTATAATAGGATTAAGGTCGCGTTTTTAGAACTAGTATTAAGTAAAAAGGGCTATTAAGAGCGCCTTTTCGTCCTTCTTATACTACTAAATCTTATCCTTATAAGGTATATTATAGGTCGTTTAATTTATATAGTCGTATATATCTCAAAAAGGCATTATACTTAACTTAGAAAGGCTTTTATAAAAATTAAGAATACTTTTTAGGGTAACTATTATATTTAGGTAAATAATATGCTATTAGTATTAAGAACGATAAAATTATATACCTAATTAGCCTTATTCGTAATCTTAATTTTCTAATTACTTTATAATAACTAGAACTATTAGAATACGCTTTTAAGATTACCTATAGAGTATATATAATATTTTTTAAATCTAGTATAATATAATATAATAGCTAAAGTTATAGTATATTTTCAATACTAGTTCTTATAAATCTTATAGGCTATAATCTTATACTTAAAAGGTTTAATCTAGGTATTTAAAGTATAAGAAATAGCTTATAGTTTAAAAGATTTAAAAGCTTTAAGGTTCTATTAATAAAAGGCTTTTATATTACTTAATATAAGTATTATTCACGATATAGGGAGTATAATAAAGCTTTTATAACGATAATATTAAGCGCTAAAGCTAGGCTAGCTTATAATGCGTATAGCCCTTAGAAAATACTTCTTATAGCTTGCTATAATATTTATACGTATACATTATTAATATAAGAAGTAAGGGATACTTTAAAGCGCTAAATGCCTATGAATAGTATTAATATAAGCATTATTATAGTCTATAATAATAATCTTTTGTAAGTCGATTTCGTATGGCTATATAACCTTATTATATAGCTAATTAAACGCTTACGCGTAGTCTAGTTTAGTCTCTCTTTTAAAGAAGATTATAGCTACCTAGAAAAAGATTTTTTATATTAGTTAGGCCTATAATATTTAAGAGGTATATTAAAAAGTTTATTTTATATATATAATTAAATAGAAAGATATTAAGGTATTCTTGATAAATAGTAGTACTCGAATAAAGTACTATTATGAGGTATAAAGGATAGCTTGTATAATTATTTTTATATAAGCTAATATACTGATTATAAGCATTAGTAATATAAAATAAAAACTATTAAGTAGATATTTTCTTACCTTACGGAAGGTAGTTTTAGTAGCTTAGAGTGATCGAATAACTATCTAAGAAGCGGATATAGTTAAGGGCTTCCTTAGGGGTTTTCCGACGCTATCGTAGGCGTTAATAGCTCCTAGATTTAAGGTATGTGTAGGTGCTAGTAGCTTTTAGAGATATATAGGTGTACAGGTTAAAGATTATAAGGGGAGGCGATTTATCATTAGCCTTTTACTTTAAAAATTACTATATAAAACGACTAATAACTTAATCCTAATAGTATTAAATTAGCTAATTAAGTATATAATATAATTAAGATACTTTTAAACCTTATTATATGAAAGTTTACAAATGTATATATATATATTATATCTTTTTATATTTTAAATAATATTTTCAGATTATTCATAATAAACTAATATTTTTATACATACATAAGCTTTAAAAAATACTTTATTATACCTTAGAGACCTAGTAGTACCTTAGTATAATATATTATTTTTAAATAAATAAATAAATAAAGCGTCTTAACTAGGTTTTTAAATAGTATTTATAAATATTTAAAAATATAGACTAGTTAGACTAAGCATTATATTTTATATTTATTTAATTTATATATAACTTTCTTATTTATTTTAAATAAAGTATATATTAGCTATACTATTATTAGACTATACCTTATAAGTCGCTATAAAAAAAGTTTTTATAATATACTAGTTATACATATATATATAATGCTATGGATAATATCATAATTTTAATTACTTTAAATATATAAAGACGATATAACAACTATTTTATAAAAAGTATAGATAGTTTAAGCTGAATACTATAATTATAAATAAACTATTTAAGTATTCTAATTACTAGATTAAGTACTACTTTTAACTAAGAGCTTATAGCTATAATAGCTAAATTAGAAGCTAGCGAATAAATATAAAAGGCTATTTAGAATTAAAAGGTAGTTAGTAATTATAAGCTTACGTACTAACTGACGCTATTACCTTAGGTATATATTTACTTTATATTTATAAAATTAATACTTAATCTATTTTATTTAATAGAAAAGAAAGATCTATAGCCTTTGGATAAAATAAGGTATATTATAAATAAGGTATTTAAAACAAAGTAGATCTTTACCTATTAAGGTAAAGAGAGACTAATCGTCCTTCATATAGTAAAAAGGCTACCTGATGAAAGAATATTTATAAAAGCTATAAAAGTATTTTAATAATAGGCCTATCTTATAAGTATATAAAGATAAAAATAAAAAATAACTAGTTTTCAAACTAAATTATACTTTTTAAAATGAAATAAATAAAAGAAATATATTATTTTTATTATATAACTACCTAGCCTATGCTATTTAAAAAACCTTTTTACTTTAAAAAGATCTAAATATATAATACCTTTATAATAAGACCTAGTCTAAGAAATAAAACAGTTTTTATTTTTAACTTCTTCTTTATTATATAAGCTCTAAAGGACTATAATAAAAAAGGTAAGGACGATAAAAGTAATAAGGCTATTAAGGTAGCTACGCGAAGAAAAGATACCTTATATAAATCCACGCCTAAAAAGAGGATAAACCTATCCTTTTGAGAAGCGCTAGCTAAAATAAGGCGCGCAATAAGGTTATAGGAGCTAGAGAGATAGCTAGTAGTAAATATAACGCGCTAAGCTATTCTAACTAACTTTAGAAGCTTTAAGTTATACTATAGAAAAGTACTACCTTAGTTTTACCTTACTTAATAATATAGCCTTAGTAAAATTAAGAGCTATTTAAAGTATTAGTTAGTTACTAGTTAAGAAAGAAAAGTAATAAAATAAAAATAAGCTTATTTTATATTTAATAATAGCTTAAAAACTACTTATACCTTAATACTAGTTCTTATATTAAGGTAATCTAGGCTAATTATACTACGCGTAATACTTGAGGTACTAGCCGCTATTATATAAATAATATTTAAAACAAGGTAAGAGAAGCGTAATAGCTTACTTTTAGGCTATTAGATAAAGAGTACTATATCTTTAGTATCGAAAGAATAATATAAGTTAAAAGGTTAGGTAAAAAAAAGTAGCTTTTTAATAATAAAGACTTTACTAATTGTCAGAGCCGGGATGTAGTGGTGTCGTCAAGGTAAGGTGAAGAGGTCAGCAGGGAGACAGAAGCTGGTCAGCAGGTGGTCCGAACGTGACTAGTAGGCCTAGGTAGGTGTTGTATTATAAGACTACTAATTCTTGCCTTCCTAAGTTCCTAGCCCCTAGGGGTATTTCTTTATATCTATTCGTAATTATGGTAGGTTACGTGCGTGCTAGTAGTCGACCCGTATCTATGCCTATATGACTTGACACGTGAACGTCTCTGACATTGTGTCCTGACACTAATACTAATTCTAAAGGCTAATCTTTGATTATTAGTAAAAGTAGCAGTAGTATTAGCTATATTAGGCATTATAGCTAAAGTAACTAAATTAAGCTTTAGTCTAAGCGCTAATAAAATAAGAAACCTATTTTATATATATACTTTTTAAGGGTATATATATATATAGCTTTATTAGCCTAGCCTTGATAGGTAGACTCTTAAGTATTAAAAAGCTAGAATAGCTTTATATAAAGGTAGTATATAATAGCTTATTAGCTAGGTTAGCTAGAGTTAAATTAAGGTTATAGTATTTTTAATATAATATTATTAAAAAGCTTTAAAAAAGTAAAAAGGTTAAAAAGGATAAGTAAAAAAAAATATAAAGGCTTATAAAGCTAAGACTAAAGATATTAGCTTTATATTAAATAGTATAGATTATTATTAAAAATAGCTTTATAGTATAATTATTATACTTAGTAGACTTATTTAAAAAGTATAATTAGCTTTAGGTAATAACAAAAGTAATAAAGAATATAATATACTAGTACTTAGCTAGTACTACGAAACGTTTTTCTTAGTAATCTACTATACGTACTAATTATATAAGGTATAGAAATACTTTATAGGCCTAACTAAAAATGGTATACTAATACTAGCTAGTACTACTAATATAGTAATACTATTATTATTATTATCGCTACCGCCTTTAAAGAGTTAGAAAACTTAAAGGTAAACGTAATAAAGGCTTACCTTTATTTTTATTACCTTTACCCCTAATCTTTCTAACTCTTCAAATAAAAGTAGTAGTAATAACGATAATAGTAATATTATTATAATAGTAGTATTAGCTATTGTTAGTATATTATTTTTAATAAGACTTATAAGATACCTTTATATCTTTTATTATTAATATTTATAAGAGACTACTAAGACTAATATTTAATAGTTATAACTAAGTATTAATATATTATATTCTTTATTATTCTAGTTTCATTATTATTTAAAACTAATTATATTTCTTAAGTAAGTCTATTAAATATCATAATTATATTATAATACTATAAAAGCTTTTATTTAAATAATTTTACTAATAATAGTTTATATTATCTATTATAAAGATAATATTTTTAGTTTTAGCTTTATAATAAGCCTTTATATCTTTTTACTTATCTTTTTTAACTTTTTAATTTTTCTAAAGCCTTTTAAAAATATTATATTAAAAATATTTCAATATTAATATAACTTTAGCTAACCTAGCTAATAGGCTATAACTTATAATTTTTATATAAAGCTATTTTAACTTTTTAATATTTAAAAGTCTACTTATTAAGGCTAGGCTAATAAAGCTATATATATACTATTAAAAGGTATATATAAAAAATAGGTTTTTATTTTACTAATATTTAAATTAAATTTTAATTTAGCTACTTTAGCTATAATACCTAGTATAGCTAAAAACTATTACCTTTACTAATAATAAAAGTTTAGCCTTTAGCGCTAATATTAATAAAAACTTTACTATTAAAAGGCCGCCTCTCTTAGCTAACCTTTTAACTTATACCTTTTCTTTGATACTAAGGATATAGTACTCTTCGCCTAATAGCCTAATAGTAAGCTACTATACATTCTTTACTTCCTTTTTAACATCGTTCGTATAGTAGTAGCTAGTACTTTAGGCGCTATATATAGCATAGTTAGCCTAGTCGAACTAAGCCTAGTAACTAATATTAAAATATAAGTAGCTTTAAAGCTTTTATTTTAATATAAAGTAAGCTTTTTTTATCTTACTATTTCCTTTTCTTTAGCTAATAACTACTTTATATTTGAAAATAGCTTTTAGTTTTACTAGAGCTATATTATTAGCTTTAATATACTTATAAACTATATTATTAAATAAGATAAGGCTAAGTTAATATTCTTTTATAGTATATTTTATAGCTTTTAAAGTTAGTTATAATAGCTTAGCGCGATATCTTTATTACTAGCTACCTCTTTAGCCTTTATAACCTTATAATATACCGTATCTTTAACTAGTACTTTTAAGAATAAGTTTCTTTTCTTTTTAGATATTTACTTATATAAAGCGTTCTTTAATATAGCGATTTTAAAAGCCTCATTACTTTTATAATCTTTACTTTTTTATTATAGTTTTTTAAGACTTTATTATAGAAAAGATTAAAGATAAAGTAGTATTTCATTTATTCTTATATTTTTATTACTTAAAATAGCTCATTTTTCTTATCTTATAGATTAAGTTATATTATAAAAGTATTATATTTTTAAATTTTTCTCTTAAAATAAAGATATTTCTTTAAATAGTATAAGCTAAATTATTATATTATAAAAATAATATTTTTGATTTAATTATTTCAAAAAATATATGCAAATTTATAAAACTATTTACTTTCTATATATTATAGGCGACGGATATTCCGACTAGGGCGACCTACACTTAGTCATCATCTCGCACCTAGCAGATCCGTTAGCGGCCTCGAAAGGCCGCAAGCGCCTGCCAACCATTCGAATCTTATATTAATCCTAAAAAGCCCGTTTCTAAGCGCTTTAGGCTTAAATTCTTAAAATACGCTTTTAAGCGCTTTAAGCGCTTAAAATCTTAAGGCGCTATATCTTAGTTAATTAATTCTAGGCCTCTAATTAGCCCTATATACCTCGATTAAACTATTCCTCCGCCGCTAGCGCTAGCTCTAGCTCTAATAGTGCCCCTACCTCCTCGTAGCCCTATCGCTCTAAATTAGCCCTTATATTTCTCTCAAGTATAGCTAATCCGTGATGTAAGAGCCCTGACCCGCCCACTATACCTTGAGACGCGACTCGTACTAATTCTCGCTAACTTAAGCCTCTTATAGTACCTCGAGCGTGCCCTTAACCTCTAGGTAGGTATAAATGTATTAAGATTCGAACGACTAACGGGCGCTTACGGCTTTTTACGGCCGCTAACGGATACGCTAGGTATCAACTAATACCTAAATGTAGGTTACCTTAGTCGGAATATCTAGATGCCCTGGTCAGAATATCCGTCGCTATATTATATTATATATGCTTTTATACTTTTTTTTTACTTCAATCTATTCTTACTTAGCTCTTGATATTTTACTATTATGTCTTTATAAAGTTATAATAACCTTTTTAGGTTATCTTTTTCTAATATTAGGTTATTAACTACTTGTTTTATCTTTAATGTACAAAACTAGTCCTAATAATCTTAGAATTTTTGAAGCGCTTTAGGGTTCATATATTATTTTATATTATTTTTATATATTTATAGAATAAGCCTATTATTAAGATATATATATAGCTTTTCTATTATATAAAAAAACTATTAGTCTTCCTTTTTATTATAGGCTAGCGCCTAGCAGCTTAGGCTAGGCGTCACGCCTTGCCTAGCTTACGGCAAAATATTAGCACTTACTATAAGATACGTAGCATATTAACTCCCTACATACGGCTAAGATATAGATAATCTTTTTTCTTTCTTTTCTCTTTAACTTAAGATAAATATATATTTTTAGCCCTATATATTAGATAAACCTATAATAAGCTATAATATATCCTAAGCTTACTTCCTAAGAAATAGCTATAGCTAAATACTTATACGGTAATATAGCTACCTATATAGTTCTTAATAAAAAAATAGCTTAATTACTAGATTAATAAAGCGATAAATATAAGTATTTATCTTTTCTTTAAATAACTAATAGCGATCTTAAAGCGACTTAATTACTTTTTCTTACTATAAGAAAAACCTTAATAAACTAACTAGACCCTTATAAGCCTAACCCTTTACTATATAAAACCTCTTTTAAACCAATTAAAGTTTAATAATAGACACGTTAAATATATAGCTTAGTTAATATAGATATATAATAAGATCGCCTTTAATATACGCTTTTTTAATAGCGACTATAAGATTTAGTATTATATCTACTTATATTTAGATTTATAGCTATAATAAGTTATCGCTATATTCTACTAAGCTGATAGGCCTAAAAAAACGCTACGAATTTACTATATTCTTATACTACCTTAACTATACCTATACTAATTAGAACGAATAGGCTTATACTATAGCGACCTTAAAAGAGCTACGATAATATAATAATTAACCTCTAATATAATTCCTACTTTAGTTTAAGAAGATAATAGTATAAGTAGGTAAAGAACTCTAGCCTAATAGCGCGAGAATAACGTTCTTTAAAAAGGCTTTAAATAAATAGCTATATTATAGCTTAATATTAATAGCTTTCTATCGTCTTATACTAAGTAGCTAGCTTATATCTAAGAAGTCGTAAAGCGATTAAAAAGCTTTGCTTTTTTTATTATAGCGCTTTAAAGACTCTTAGGTTTTAAAGGTAAAGCTATTAGGTAAAAAGGATATAGATAAGGATACTTAGATAATTAAAGTAAATAAGCTTAGCCTAAAGCCTTAAAATAGTAGCTTACCTTTAGTATAAAAGCTTTAAAATACGTACTATTATTATAATTATAGTAAAATAAGGTATATTATTTACTTTTACTTTAAGTAAACTATATAGGCTATATACGCTATATAAATAATATATATATATATTTATTATGCTATAAATATACTTATTCTAAGCAATTAGATAACTTTAATAAAAACTTAAAAGGCTTAAAGTTAATAAAAAAATAGCTTTAAAATAAAAATAAGTCTTTAGGCCTATTAAAAAGAACTAAAAGGCTAAGAAGCCTTTAAGTAATATATAACTAATAAACTAGTACTAGTATAGGTATAAACTAATAAAAGAAAACCTATTAGCGCGCTAATAGACTTTAATTATAATTATTACGTTACTATTAGCTAAGACCTAGTCTAATAGTTCTACCTCTTATTAATAGACTAGAAGAAATAGCCTTTTTATAATAATTTTAAATATACCTAGGCTACTAAGGCTATTAGAATAGCCGTTTTTATAATTAAGATAAGTACGTATATAAAGAAGCTCTATATGTATATATATTATCTTAGGCCTTAGAGAAGACCTATTTTTAAGAAAACCTTATTATAAATAGAATAATATTATCTATTATATAAAAAAGTAGTAACTTAACTATTAGAAAAAAGAGATAGAATTACGTTTTATTAGTAAACTAGAGCTTTAATAGGTCTAAAAGATCTATTCTACTAAACTATTATTAGCTTTAATATTTATTATAAAGTACTATTAGATTATAAAAGTATAATAAGATAATAATAGTAAAGGTACTAAAAAGCTTTATACTATTAACCTTACTAATATTAAAAAGGCCTTAAGATAGAATATAAGCTTTAATATCAAAAACGTATTATTAGATATACTAAAAGAGTTCTTATAACGTTTTAACTAAGAAAAAGATTTTAAACTTTTTATACTAACTAGGCGTTAACTACTAGGTTAACCTAGTATAAGATAGTAATAAAAGAAAAATGCTTTTACTATAAAGGCTATTCTATAATATATTTAAAAAAAAGCTTTTTATATTCTAGAAAACGTTTTTAGACTATTTTAACTAAAGATTTTTTAAGCTAATAGCTTAGTAGCTACTACCTTCATATTCTTTATATAAGAACCTAATAAAGGCTTTATATTTTATTATAATTATTAGGTATTAAATATAATTATATAGTAAAATTACTACCTTCTTTTACTTCTTATAAAGACGCTTTATAGCTTATTAGCTACGCGTTAGTTTATAAAGCTTAACGTAGTAGTAGCTTTCTACAAAATTAGGATAGCGCTAGGCTATAAGTATAAGATAGCCTTTTAGACCTATTTTAGCTTTTTTAAGTAGCTTATTTGCTTATTTAGCTCAAGTAACGCTTTAGCCTTATTCTAGCGCTATATTAATAGCGTAATATAAAAGTTTAATAAGTTTACTACTACTTACTTTAATAATATACTTATCTATATAAATAGGTCTTATATAGACTATATAGCGTAAGTTCGCCTAATACTTATAGCGCTATAATAGGCCGGTTTTTATTTAGACTTTTAGAAGTATAAATTTAAAGTAACTATAATAAAGTACCTAAGGTTTATTATTATTATAAAAGAAAAAGTATTATATTAACCTTAATAAGCTATAAGCGATTTATAAATAAAAGCCTTTACGTATAGCTATAAAGGTATAAAGCTTTTTTAGATTTGTTAATTATTATTAGATATTTATTTATAATGCGACCTAAGCGATAACTATACTAACGAAAAAAAGAACCTTATTTAAATAATAAAAAAGTAATAAGTAAAGTTTACTAAGCTAAAATGCTATTTCTTATTAGCGTTAATACTTTAGTAATAGGACTACGCCTTCTTTACTAAGATTAATATAAACTATTTAGGTTTTACTATAAAAAGAACCTTAATCTAGTAAGATAAGTAAAAAAAACTTATTATATAATAGTATATTTTTTAAAATAGCTTTTTTTAGCTAAATATAATTACCTAGTCTATAATAAAAAGCTATTTACTATTATTAGCTATTTAAGAGTATAAAAGGTAAAGCTAAGAGGCTATAAGCGCTTTATAATTAATTATAACTAATAGAATCTAGAATACTTTATATTAAAGAAAGCGTTTATAGAATAATAAAGCCGCTAGGTAGATAAGCTAATACCTTATAATTTCTAAATTAAATTCTATTTAAGAAAATTAAACGCTATTACTAATACGCTCTCTTACCGCGAATAAGGCGTTCTATATAACCTTACTAACGATTAAGAGGGTAGCTATCTCTTTTAACTTTTTTTAAAAAGTTAATTAAAAGGCTTAAAAAAGCTTTAGTAGCCTTAAAGCTATTATAAGTCTTTACTATTAGTATTAAAAAACGCTCTATTTTTAAGGCTTAACTAAAACTATAGCGTTATTAAGACGAAATAATAATAAAAGATATTACCTTTAACGCTATACGAATAGCTTTATAATAATAAGCAAAAAGCTTCCTACTTAATCTTAAGCTAAAAGTATAAATCTCTAAATACGCTTTTAATAAACTATACTATATAAGCTTATTATAACTTAAGTATAAAAAGCTATTTAAGTAAGGACGTTATACTAAAGCTAATAAGATAGCGCTTCTTTTAGCCTAGTATTATATAAGACATTTATTACTTCGTATAGAACTACGATAGATATTAAAGATCTATAGTCTAGTATAGCGCTAAGTATAGCTTTTTAAAGCCGCTACCTATCCTTAACTAACTCTAATAGGACCTAGCGATAGACTTTATAGTAAAGCTCTTACATATTAATAAAAATAATACTATAAACCTACTTATTATCTAAAACTACTTTATAAAGAACGTTACCTTAGAGGCAATAGCGAATATTAAGCCAGACGCTATTATATAGCGCTTCTTCTAATATTACGTTCGCTTCTATAAATTCCTTTATACTATCGTCTTAGATTAAGGCTTTAACTAGATAAGTAAATTTTAGTATGCTCTCTATTACGCTATTAGTACTAAGTAGCTTTTTAATACCGTATAGTACCTATAGATAGATAGTAGCCTAGAACGCGTTAACTAAAAAGTCTAATATTACCTCTACGTCTATATTTACTATTCTTAGAAAGATTAAAGTAGCCTTTTACCTAGTATATAGCTAGCGCTAAATAACTATAAAAACGCTAGTACCTAGCTTAGCCTATTCTTCCTAGAATATAGTTTCTATATAGAACCTATTTAGGTCTATAATCTCTTAATAAAAGCCTTATTACTAGCTTACTATAAAGAAAGCGCTAGGTAGCTAGTTCGCTATCTCTAAGAAGTTATAAAATTTGCCTAAGCTACTTTTACATTAGCTTAATTAGAAAGTAAAAACGCTACTAACTAATAATAAAAAGGCTTTAAGAGGTATAAGGTAAGTAACTTTATTTAGCTAGATATAAAGAACTATTAGTCTTTTTACTTTTTAAAAAAGCTTAACTAGCTATATTAAAAGTACTAGGTCGTTAAAGTCTTAGGTAGTTATACTATTAAATTAGACGTTAACTTAGAGATCTAGCTATACTTTTATCTAGATATTCTATAGTAAGCTAGCTATAACCTTTTATTAAGGTAAACGATTATAGATCTATAGCAAGTACTATTAATAAATAATAATAATAAGCTTAAGTTTAAAGTATAAAAGATCTTTTTTACCTAAACTAAATATTATAGACGTAGCTCTTTTAAAAAAGCCTTAGTACGTTAGAGAGGCTAGAAGTAACTAACCTAAGAGCCTATCGAGAATCTTACTAAGATAGAAATATTAGACTACTAAGAAAGATAATATAGTAATATAAATATAAATAATAGCTTACTTAATTAGTATATCATATAATAAAAGATATATATAAAACTTATATATAACTTAACTTAGAAATATAATATAAAAGCTTTATTTTTTACTTATATTAATTAATTAACTATTAACTATAAGATAAGTAACTATGCCTTATAGTATAATAGCTTTTTTACTATAATAGACTTAATACTTATAGCTCTAGTAAGTAGTAAAAGTACTAAAGGCTATAATAATAGAGCTTAAAATAAGACTAGACTCTCTTATAGCTAGTTAATATTAACTCTATTATAAAAAAAAAGAAAGAATACTTATAGCGTTAGTAGTAGCTAAGGTCTTAGCTATGATAGCTAATTATTTAACGTTATAGGCGATATAAATAAGTAGCTTTATAATACTACCTAAGAACTCTAGAGTAGTAGCGGCGGCTAAAGGTATATTACTAGTAGTAATAGAGGCGCGGCAAAGGCTACCTGCCTATAGTACTATAGCGTAAAGCTTATAGTACTCTTCTTTAGAAGAACTAGGTTAGTAGTAACTTTAGCGTATAGTAATAGCGAAGCTTTACTAAGTTAAAAGTAAAGCTTTTACTAATAGCTGCCTTAATAAACGCTATATATATAGCCTTACTATCCTCTTTAAGCTATATAAGTTAGCTATAAAAGAGTATAAAAGGCGCTATAAGAACTTATATTAAGGTATAAGTAGTTAATATAGTAATAGATAATATACTTCTTACTTTTACCTAATAGCGAATTAGTAGCGAAATAGAAATACGCTTTATAAAAGCCGTTTACCTAGTTACTTATAATAGCAATACTATAGATCGTTAGCTAGGTAAAAGATATAAGAAAAGTATTAGTCTTCTATATCTTTTACTTAGCTTTAGCTAAGAGCTTATATATTATAAGTTAGTATATAATACGAACTAAGTAATATAAGCGCTATATATAGCCTTTTTAGCCTTTTATATAATAAAATTAGCTTTATATATAGACTATTTTTAAGGCTATTTACTTTATTAATAGAACCTTTTTTTTAAAAAAAGGCTAACTTATAATTATTATTATTATTACCTAAAAAAAAAGCTATCCTAATTAGTATTTATATTAAAGTAATACTATTTATATATAATATACTAGGTTAGATAATAAGGTAGCTATAGTAGCTAAAGTAAGACTAATACTTATTATTACTATATAAGTAAATAGCTACCTTATAATAAAAAGAGTACTTACTTATTAGATTACTTATAGCGAATAGTAATAATAAAGCTAAAAAGGTTTTATATAATAATTAGCTATTAATTAATTTTAATTAGAAAAAGCGTTTAAGACTTAAAAGAACTTAAAAAGTACTATATAGCTATATCGCTATATTTTAGAATAAGACGCTATAATATAGCTACGTAGTAGCCTAAAAGGATACTTACTTTAGGTAGCGTAAGGTTAAAAAAAGGATAGTTCTAAACCTAATAAACTACTATTATAAAGCGGCTTTTATAACCTTTTTTAAAAGCTATAACTATACCGCGAGTATAACCTTAATAAGTTAGTTAATAGACTAGCTAGTAGAATTAATAATACTTCTTTTCTCGCGCTATTAATTAAAATTATAATAACTATATATAACGATACGCTTTTATACCGTTTTAAAAGAATACCCCTAACGCGGCGGATAAGTAGCTTAGGAGGGGGATAATATTATAGGCTAGCGCCTAGTAGCTTAGGCTAGGCGTAACGCCTAGCCTAGCTTATAGCAGAATATTAGTACTTATTACGAGATACGTAGTATATTAACTCCTTATATGCGGCTAAGACGTAGATAATCTTTTTTCCTTTTTTTCTCCTTAGCTTAGGATAAATATATATATTTGGCCCTATACGTTAGATGAACCTATAGCAAGCTATAATACTTTTTACTTTAATAACTAAGAATCTATATAATTTTATATACTTTATATATAATATACCTTGATTTATTTAAAGATTATTTTTTTAATATAAAATAGCTTAAGTACTAATATTAGAAATATAAAGTATATATATACCTAAAGTAATAGCGTAAATAGTATATAAGCCTATAATTACTAACTAGTTTTTTAGTTTTAAATAGCTTTCTATATTTATTCGCTAGTTTCTAATTTAGCTATTATAGCTATAAGGTTTTAGCAAAAAGTAATATCTAATTTTTTAAATAGAATATTTTTAAAGTCTATTTATAGTTATAGTATTTAGCTTAAACTACTTATACTATTTATAGAATAGTTATTATATTTTCTTTATATTATTAAAGTAATTATATTTATAATTTTTTTTATAATATTATACTTATAAGTATAGTTAGTATATTATAAAAACTATTCTTACTTATAGCGACTTATAAGCTATAGCCTAGTAGTAGTATAGCCAATAAATACCTTATTAATAAGTAAATATATAAGTTATATATAGATGGTAAATATAAAGTATAATACCTAGTCTAACTACTTTATATTCTTAAATGCCTATAAATATTACTTAAAAACCTAATTAAGATATTCTATTTACTTATTTATTTAAAAATAATATATTATACTATAATATTACTAAGTCTTTAAAATATAATAAAGTAGTATTTAAAACTTATTTATAAATAGCGTTTTTTTATTAAGAGTATATTTAGTAAATAGCCTAAAATATAAAAAAAAATATAATATATAAATGATTTAGAATCCTTTTTATAATTAGTTTTGATAATATCTTAATATATACTATATACTTTATTACCTAACTAAGTATTATCAAAAATAAATAATAAGTCTTCTTCTAAAATAATTTCAAAAATAAAAAGCTATTAATAAAAATCTATTAAGATCTTTTAAAATAATATAATTAGTAGTAATAGTGAAAATAGCTTTTTATATAGCTTATATTACTATAGCTTTATTATTTAATATATAGTATATAACTATATATATTTTTAGATCTTAGGCGCTATTCTATCCCAATAATACTAGCTATAGATATAATAATAGGTCTAGCGTATTTTAAAATATCTTTTACTAGGCGAATTATAGTAAAATCCTTTTACCTCTTTTTTTAGACTAGGTAAAATATAGAAATAAGTGCCTATTTAAAGTAGCCTATCGTCCCTTATTACCCAAGTCTAAGTCGCTAGCTTACTTTATATTAAGCGCTATTATTATTTTTATTAGATAAATAAGTCTTTTTTATTACTATAAAAAAGTAAATTTAAATACTAATAATAGCTTTTTCTCTAGACCTTTAGTTTACTATAGCTCTTTTTACCTTAACTACCTTTTAGTAGTGTTACTAAAAGTTTATTATAACTTTTTAATACATGTAATAGATATTTCTCTAGGTACTTTTATATCCTTATAATAAGTTATAGCTTCTCTTATATTGCTATTAGTAGTATAGTTAAGGTAGCTTAACGTATTATAGCCTTTTATAGCGTTTAGCTTTCTATAAGCGTAGCTATTATAGCGACTATTAACCTTTTATATTATAATATCGCGCCTTCTTCTTATATATAAAATTAGGATAATAACCTTTAAAGTAACGCTTAGCGTGCCTTTTTTTTATCTTTATCCAAGAGATAATTAAAGTAGTAATTTAACGCGTTTACTAAGTTTTAGGTCTTTTCTATATATATAATCTTGAAGTTATAAACTAATAGCTTTTTTACTTATTAGAGTTTTGTTAGCTATTAGCTTAATTTGATAACTAAGTATTTATACTTAAAAAAATAAATTAATATAATAAGTATATTAAATAAATAAGATAGTATTAGTAAATATAATAAATATAAATAATAGCTATTAATTCTACTTTAGGCGTATTATATTAAAGTTTAGCGTTTTCTTAGTTATTCTAAGTAGATACGCTATTAAGTACTCTATATTTTTAAATTTTTAAAATACAATTCCTTTTATTATATAGCCTAGTGAATTTATTTTTAAATAAAAAAAGATAAGTTATAATATTATAAAAGTAATATATTAAAAACCGCTAATTGTAATTTTCTTAAAAATAATAACCGTATAGAAACCTTATTAAGAAGTAATAGGTCTAATATAAGCTTTTTATAATAAGTTTATTGATAAAGCAATTATATAATTATACTTTTTTAATAAAGCATTAATAGAATCTAGTTAATCTAAAGAAAATCTAGATATTTTAATAGTCTATACTATTAGCTATTTTTTAATTATTATAACCTAGCTAGCCTTTATTTAGATTTTTCTTATCTAATTATAAACCTAAAAAAGTTAAGCTTTTTATAAAATTTATACTTTACTATATTTATAATTAGTCTTTTTATTTAAACTATTTAAAGATAGCTATAATATATTACTAGTATATCTATAGATTAAAAGAGTAGATTAAGATATTATCTAGGTATATTATATAGATTATATCGACTAGCCTTTTATGTATTTTTTAGATATAAGTTTAGAGTATTACTAATATATCAACTAATAAGCTTTATAGGTATAATAATAAACTTAAAATATATATACTAGTATTAAAAGGCTATTTTTTACTTATTATTTTTTTATATTAATAAAATATTAAGTGTCTTTTAGATTAATACTTATAATAAACTAGGCCTTTTAGGGCTATTCTAAGATCTCTTAAATAAGTAGTAATAGTATATAGTTTTTTATTACCTAGTTAAGCGTTTAAAAATTAATATATAGTTAGAACTTGTTTTTTCTTTAGTATAAAAATGATAAAGGATTTTATAAATAAGCTTTCTAGCTAGATTTACCCTTTCTTTATTATATCTAATAATTACTTTAATAAGGCTACTAGCTTTTTTATTACTATTAGATAAATTAATCTAAATAGTAAAGCCTATCTTTCCTTAAAGCTAATTATAGACTTTATAAGGTATTACTATATATGCCTTTTCCTTAGTACTAACGCTCTAGAAGATATTTTAATAATATATAAGCGCTTTACCTATTAGGATAATTATAGCTACGTTATTATATACTTTTTAGGTAGGTATAATAGCGACTATAAGACTATTAGGCCTTCTATTCCTTTAGCTTTCTACTAGGACTATAAGCTAGACCGTAATAGCGCCTAGATATCAGGACACAATGTCAGAGACGTTCATATATCAAGTCACATAGGCATAAGTATAGGTCGACTACTAGTACGCACGTGACCTACTATAATTACAAATAGATATAAAAGAATACCCCTAAAGGCTAAGAACTTAGGAAAGTAAGAATTAGTAGTCTTATAATATAATACCTACCTAAGCCTATTAGTTACGTTTAGACTACCTACTAACTAGCTTCTATTTCCTTACTAACCTCTTTACCTTACTTTAATAATACTATTATATCCTAGCTCTGATATCCTAATTTCTTTTCCTTTTTATAAGTACTAACCTATTAAAGTAATAGTAGAATAATAAAAAGGTAGTAGCTATCTTATTATATTAGTATATCGTAGACCTAATAAGGATAAGTAGCGCTATTATTAGAAAATAAACTTTTAAGTATTCTAACTATCTATAAGGTTAGTAGCGATAGCGCGCCTATAGCTAAATAGTAGTATTTATAGCTATAGCTATAAGTATTAATAGACCTTTAATAATATAAAAACGTAAAAAAGATATAAGTCTTTTTTTAAAAAAACTTTAATAAAAAATTAAAAGCTAGACTAAAAAATTATAAAGCTAATTATAAGACGAAAAATTAAAATAAAGAAATAATAGCTTAAGACTTTAAAAAAAATAAGCCTAACTATTTATCTAAAATAACCTTATAGTATATTAGCTTATTATTACCTTTTTTAAAATAGGCTAAAGATAAAAGTAATATACTTTAAATATTATATTAGAAATTTAAAAAAAAGACTATATAAAGTTAACTAACTATTTAATAATAATAAAAATATATTTTACCTTTTCTTTTTATAAATTCTTAAATAATAAAATAAAGATATTTTATATATTAACTATATTTATAAATATAGCCTAATAATATTAGGTCTTTTATATCTAATATATATTATATAAAAACTTTAAAAGGCTTACCTAGGCTATTATAGAAGAATAGCCTTAAAATAATATAGCTATACTAGAAGCCTAGGTTTACTAAGTATATTAAAAGCTAATAAGCCTTATCTAAAAAGAAAAATAGTCTTTTATTAAATTCTTTAATACTTATAAAAATATTAAAATAAAGCTTATTATGCTTATATTAGAAGATAATATAGTTTTAATAATTTTTATAAAGCTAACCTCTAACCTTTTAGCTAAGATTATAAACTAAAAGATCTTTATAACCTAAGTAGGCCTATATAATAAGGTAATAGTAGTAAAAGCTATAACGCTATTTTATAATAACCTTAAATACTAACCTAAGACTAAAGTACCTAACTATCGATCTTATTATTATTATAAAAATACCTAACATTTAGGCTATAATTATTTTACTAGTTAAGCTATTACCTTAAAAAAATCTATTAGATTAGTAGTATATTACCTTAGCTAAATTAAGCTAAGCTATTAAGTAACCTAAAAGATCTTATTATTACTATTTATCTATAGATTACTATAGTAATAAGTACCTTATTATTTTTAAATATTAGAACTATAAGAGGTATAGGTACTTCGCTATTAAGTAAAAGTCTCTATTAGGAAAGTTTAGACTAGCTATAGACCTAAACGATAAGCTAATACTTAGGTAGTAGTAGGTAGGCTAAAAAGATATAGACTTATATTAGCGAAGTATAATAAAGACCTTTTAAATATAAATTAATCGATAATAGAAAAAAGTTAAAGCCTTTATTAACTTTAAAATAAAAAGAAATATAATTAATCTAAATATCTAATTAGAAGCTATAATATTATTACTTAGAGCCTTAATACCTATAATAGGCGTAATTAGCGATATAAGGTAGATAGAAAAGGAATTAAAGATATATATAAAAACCTAAGATAGTAAAGAAGTAGTAGACTAACGCTAGGCTAAGTTTAAGGTCTTAGTAGATATTAAGTACGATCTAATTATTAGGCTCTTATAGCTTAAACCTATAGGTCTTATTATCTAATAAAGAAAATAAAAGTAGAGTTTTCTTTTTTTAAAAGTATCTTTATAAATAGTAGTAATAAAGTAAAGAATTAGAAAAGCTATAAAAGAAGTAGTATATATATTCGCGATTATAGCTAGGGACGCGCTAATTAAATAAAAGAGTCTAGTACCTATACTAACGCTACTTAATAAGTATACTAACCTTAAGTATATATTTTTAAAAAAAGAGGTAAAAAAATTATTAAAAAAGAATAGGCTATATTATATAATTAATCTTAAGGATAAAGAAAAAGCCTTATTTTAGATACTAATTTATAGCTTAGCTAAGAAAAAAACTTTAGGTCTTATAAGAATATCTCTAAAATATATTATTAAAAGGATAGATCTAACCTAATTATAGCGTAATAGGCGCTTTAGTATTATTTAAAGAAAAAGAGGTAACTTTAACTTTATATAAACTACTATAGCCTAAATAAGGTAATAAAGAAGAACTAAGCCTTACTTTTTTTTAATTAGCAAGATACTTAATTAACTATATAGCGCCTATTAGTATACTAAGGTAGACCTAAAGGATACTTACTATTAGATACGAATCTATCCTAGCGATAAATAGAAAATTATATTCTAGTATAAGTATAGCTATTCTAAATATATAGTAATACTATTTAGGCTAGCTAATACCTTAGTAATCTTCTAGACGTATATTAGTAAGGTAATAAATAGGCTAGTTAATTATATCTATATTATATACCTAGATAATATCTTAATCTACTTTAACGACCTTACTAACTACTAGCGGTATATCTATAATATCTTAGAATAGCTTAGATAGTTTAGACTTTATACTAACCTTTTTAAGTACTTATTTTACTAATAAGAGATTAGATTCTTTAGGTTTATTATCGATAAAAAAAAGTAAAAATAGAACCTAGTAAGGTAATTATTATTAATATATAGCTAGAGCTTTAAACTATAAAAGATATCTAATAGTTTTTTAGGTTTATAAGGTTTTATTAATAGTTTATCTAAAATTACTTTTATATATTATTAGCGCTATCTAACTATTTAAAAAAAGGCTATTTAAGAAAAGTAGATATAAGTAAAAAAAGAAGTAAAGCGTTTTATATAATATAAAAGGCGTTTACTAAGGCGCTTTTACTAAAGTACTATAATCTTAATCTATTAATAAGAGTAGAAACTAATATATCTAGATATACGCTAAAAGCGGTTATAACCTAACTCTTTAAAGGCCGCTAGTACCTTCTTACCTTTATATTAAAGAAGCTTATAGGTATAAAACTATAGTATAATATCCTAAGCTTTAAATTAATAGTAATTATTATCTTATTCTATATATAAGGGTACTACTTTATATACCTAGATAAGCTAATTAAGGTCTTAATAAACTACCTAAACTACTAATCCTTAGCTATAAAAATATAGCTAAGTAGTAAAAAGGCTTAGTAAATAAAAGAACTAGCTCTATTCTAGTTTATAATTAAATATAAAGAGAAGAAGAAGAACCTTATAGATAGGTTATCGTAGCGGCTAGATTATTATAACCTTATAGGCTAGGAGCTAGCTTATTGAGAACTATTAGACGCCTTTTTATCTTACTTTAGAGAAGATAATATATAGAAGGCTATAATAGATATAAAGCGACTAGACCTTAGTTAACTAGCAATCTAGTGCCTATATAGACGGTCGAACCTTATAGACCTTATCGTTATAGACGTAGGCTTATCTAAGATAGGCATAAGGCGGCTAGACCTTAGTTACCTAGTAATCTAGCGCCTACGTAAAAGATTAAAGTATGCGAACCCTAGTATATATAGTATAGGCTTATTTAAACGCTATAAGACTTTCTTTTCTTACTATAAGAGGCGGCTAGGAAAGGAAAGGTAACCTAGACGCTAAAGAGCTACTTTAAAGGCTATTATATATAGCCTAGGAAAAAAGGTTACCTTACCTAAAGCCGCTAGGTATATAAAGCGCGTTTTATAGATCTTTTTAACTACTAAGGACTAGTTATTTTTAATAGTAGATATAATCTTTAAGGCGTAATAAAAAGACGCTTTTATTATAAATTAAAAGTAGCGCTAGAGAAATAACTAGGCTAATATAAAAGTACTACTATAGTATATCTCTAAAGTAGATAGCCTATTAAAAAGAGGTAATAGTATATATATCTTTAAGTCGCTTTAAAAAGAAGTAATAAAAGCGTTTTATAAAGATCTAACTACTAATTATAAAAGGGCCTATAAGATAAAGATAGCCTTATAGCGCTAGTATTACTAGGATAGTCTAGGTAAAGATATAGGTAATTTAGTTAACTACTACCTTATATATTAGTAGATAAAAAGCTAAACCTATAAGCTATATAATAAACTTATCTTATTATTAGTCCTAACTTAACTATAAGAAGAGATATTATTAGATTTTATTATAAAGCTTTTACTTTTAAAGAACCTATTAGAGAAGTATTATAACGCTATCCTAGTTATAGTTAACTACTTTATTAAGTATACCTTTTATATCCTATTTACTATTAAACTAATAGCTAAAAGACTAATAGATACTTTACTATATTATATCTTTTAAATATTTAGTATTCTAGCTAGGATTATCTTAAATAAAAGATTACTATTTATAAGTAAACTCTAGACGATACTTTATTAATACCTTAGAATTATATAACGCTTTAGTATAGTATACTACCTATAGACTAATAGGTAGATAGAACGTTAGTACTAAAGCCTTAAATATTACTTAAAGATATACTATATAAATAAATAAGATAACTAAGGACGACTATTACTTTTAGCTAAACTAACCTATAATATTTCTTAGTACTTAGCTATAAGCTACTTTTTTACTACTATGCTATTTATATTTAACCTTTTAGAGCTAGGAGCTATTCTTAACCTTTTTAACTAAGGTAATAATATTAACGCCGTTAAGAGAATATTAGACCTCTAGGAATCCTATAACTATATTATAGCTACCTTATAATAAGCTAGTAAAAGATATATAAAGTAATATAATAAATAGTAATTAAATAAATATTTTATAGTTAGAAATTAGGTACTCTTTTTAATAAAACGTCTTAACCTATAGAGATATAACTAGAAGCTTACTAAAAAGTACGTTAGACTATACTAGGTTAAAGAAGTAGTAAGAGCCTATAGGTTAGCGTATAAAGTCTACTTACCTAAAGGCACGCGAATCTATTTTATATTCTTTATTACCTATTTTAAACCTTTTATTCTTTAAAAAAGTAAATAGCTAATATCTTTATTTAAAATACTATTTTACGATAACTAAATTTATAAGGTATAAGAGATTATAGGTTATAAAAGGTTAGTACGTATATAAGAGTATCTCTACTATTAGGTTAGCTATAGTCTAGAGAGCGACGAATAGGTAAAAAAAAGGGATATAAGAGATAGCTAAATAATATAAAAATATAAAGTAAGTATCTAGCTATAGCTATATAAAAGGCTAACTAGAATTATAATTATTATAATATAAATAATAGTCTAAAGTTAAGATTATTTATTAACCTATTTTATAATTAGTAAAACTAGATACTAATATAACCTAAATATATACATACTATAAATAAAGAACCTACTACTATTTATATATCTATAGACTTAGTCTTTTTATTATTATCGCCTATAAAAGCATTTATACTATTAATAATAGTAAAAAAAAATAAATAGACTAGCTTATATATAAAAGGTTACTAAGTAATTAAAAAATAAAAAAAGATAAGACTTATACTTTTATATAATATAAAAAAGGTAGTAGACTTTACTATAGCTAAGGCTAAAATATAGGTAGTAGACTTAATAGTAGTAGCCTACTTCTTAGTAGTAGTATTAGTAATAGCTACGAAGGCCTTAATAGCCTAGACCTACGCCTTACTAGTAGTAATATAGCGCTTTATATTTATAAAGTTAGCCTACTTCTATATAATAGTAGCTTAGGCCTTAGTTATCTACTACTTATTCTATAGCTATTAGAGAGCTTTTAGTACGCCTAACTAGGCGTCGAATAGGGTAGGCTACCTTAAGTATTAGTAAAGACTACGTAGCTAGGACGTTAGGGATACTTACGAGGTCGTCGTTAGAAAAGGTATAAAGGATAGTATCTAGTAATACCTTTAGCTTAGCCTTAGTAATACTTACTATAAGTATATATAGCTTCTATAGTATATTAGACGCGTAATAGCTATACTTAGCGGTATGCTTACTAATTTCTATATAGATAAAAGAGATACCTTTTTTAAGGCCTTCCTACTTAGCTAGATAATAAGCGTAATAGAGGTAGCAAATAGGGTATAGCTTTTTACTAATAGTTAGGTTAAAAGTGCTATACTTAGCGCGCTAGTCTTTAGCCTTACGCTATTAGCTCTACTATTTAGCCTTTACCTTAATAGGTAGTAGGCTATATAATATCTCTTAGTTATTAATAGGCTTATAACGTATATAGGATATACCTATTAGTAACTTATTTTTAGTACTAACTAATATACGCGCCTAGTCTTTATACTCTTATTCTAAGGCTACTAGTAGATTAGCTAAGAAGCTAAAAGGCATAAAGGGGACGACTATACCTATAAAAAGGAAATAAGTAGAGGTAGAAAGGCTAGTAAGACTAGACTAGCTTTTATTTACCTAAAGGTTAGCTATGCCTATAAGGCTATAACGTTAAAGAATTATAGAAAAAAATAAAATTTACTAATATTTATAAAAAAGTAGGTATTAGATATATTAACGATAGTATATTATTAGCTATTACGTATTAGACTAATAGCTAAGATCTTATAGATTATTAAATAAACTTATTTTATTACTAAGATATTAAGGTATAAAGAATAATAGATAGTTATAATCTATAAAAATAACGTTAATATACTAATAAGTATATAGCTATATTATAAAAAAGACTTATAAAATTAGTAATAGTTTTAAAAAATAAAATAAAAACTTTATAATAAGTAAGAATATTTATACTTATAGGTAATAACCTTAATTACCTTATTACCTAATAGTTACTATAATATTACTTTAATATATCTTTATTAAATAATATTATAATAAAACGATATATTAATTAATCTAGTATTATATTAAATAACTTAGCGCTATAAGGATATACGCTTTTAGAAAAAGGTACCTTATAAACCTATAACTAGGTACCTATAATATACTAAATAAGATAAATAAGTATATAATAGAAAAATATAACTACCTAGAACTATAAGGGCTATTATTATAGGCGTATCCTTAATAGGTAATAGCGTTTTATATTAGACATAAAATGAAGAAATTACTATTAGAACTATATATATAAAAAAAGAAACTACTACTAAGCCTTTTATTTCTTTTATACTAGTAGCTAGCCTTAAATAACTAAGCCTTTTTCTTTCCTTCCTACGATATTATTACTACTAGTACCTTTTCTAAGTAATTAATCGCGGTCTAGTATAGCGGTAGGTAAGATATAACCTAGCTACTTGCTTATACTAGGTATATACTTATTTATCGGCGTTAAAAGGCGTACTTATTATTAGTATTAAGTACGTAATTACCTTTTCTAAATAATTAATCGCGGACTAGTATAGCAGCGGTTAAAACGTAGCCTAGCCGCTTATTAGCGCTAGGTACGTACCTACTTTAATAATCTAGCGCTAAGTCTAGGCGCGGAGAGATAAGAAAGAAGTAGTATAGTAGTATAAAGGCTAGAGGAAGCCTAGCCCTAGGCTATAAGAAGGAATAAATAAAAAATACCGGTCTAGTTTACCTATAGACTAGCTATAGAACCGTAGCTACTACGATATTAAGCCTAGATTATTCCTTAGAGAAGAATATTTAAAAAGGGGGATAATATTAGGATATAATACTAGAGACGTTTACGTATTAAGTTATATAGGCATAAATATAGGTCGACTACTAGTACGCACGTGACCTACTATAATTACGAATAGATATAAAGGAATACCCCTAGGGGTTAGGAATTTAGGAAGGTAAGAATTAGTAGTCTTATAATATAATACCTACCTAGGCCTACTAGTTATATTCGGACTACCTGCTGACCGGCTTCTGTCTCCCTGCTGACCTCTTTACCTTACCTTAACGACACTACTACACCCCGGCTCTGACATAAAGTAGCTAAATCGAGTTCTAATCTAAACGCTAATAAAATAAAAAACCTACTTTATATATATACCTCTTAAAGGTATATAATAAAACTAGTAATAAAGAATATAATATATTGGTATTTAGCTAATACTATTAGATATTATTCTTAATAGTCTATTATATATACTAGTAGTAAAGAGAAAGTATTTTATAGGCCTAATTAGAAATAGTATACTAATATTAGCTAATACCGCTATTATTATTATCGCTACTATCTTTATCTAAAGAGTTAGAAAGACTAATGGTAAGAGTAAGAAAGGCGTAGGTATAGGTTAGAGTATAGCGAGGGGTAAGGGTAATGGTAAAGGTAGGGGGCGGTAGGATATCTTCTATAAAAGAGGCGTTAGCGTTAGCGTTATTATCGTCGTCCTCCTCCTTTTCTTCCTCCTCCTCCTCTTTAGGCTCTAAGGCTAGCGCGTTATCGTCGTCCAAATAGACGAATTAGCTATAGTACGGTAAGGTTATTATAAGGTAATAAGGAGTCTATACTATCGTTCTAGTAAGGGGTAAGGTATCTTTTTTAAAAGAGGCTTAGTAATTATAAGCATAGGCTTAGTAGCTACTTTAGCGACCGCGACTAGGATATAGCTATTAAAGAGTAAAGGGAAGGTTCTAGATACTATCGTTTAAAGACGTAGAAAAGATCTAGCGCGAAGGCCTAAGAGATAAAGAGCTAGTCTTATTAGGGACTAGGTAAATAGCTTTTATAAGGCGATGAGGAGTATAGTATAAGGGTGTAATAGGCTTAGGCTTAGGCTTAGTCGTAAGAGTAGATATAGGCTTAGCCTTAGATAAAGAATTAGTAGTAAGGCTATACTAGCGCTATAAGGCGTAAGAAAAGGTTATAGCTAAGGCTATAAAGCGCTTAGTAAAGTAAGTAAGTATTTATTTTATTAATTATAATAAACCTAAACACAAAGGCCTATAGTATAAAGGCATAAGGATATAATAATAAACTAATAAAATTAAAAGGTTACTTTTTTTAATTACTAGACTATTATAAAGCTATATAAAATAACCTTTTTTATCTAGAATTATAAATTAATATATTATTATTAATAGCTCATATAATAATATAGTTATTATATTAATAAAAGTAGGATAGATATATATAAAGTATATTAATAAATAAGGTGAGATATCTATTATTAGGGTTTATTCTAATAAAGTAAACACTAATATATATTTATAGATATAGTAAAGATACGCGTTAGGCGTATTAATAGATAAAGTAAGGAAAGACGTCTATTACCAGGCTTTATTTTAATAAAGTAGACGCTAATCTATATTTATAGATATAGTAAGGATATATACGAGGCGTATTAATAAAAAAGGTAAAAAGAGATATCTATTACTAGGCTTTATTTTAATAAGTAAAAGCTAATCTATATTTATAAATATAGTAGAGATACGCGTAAAGCATATCGATAGATTAGATAGACTAAAAGGCGTATAATCTATACTAACGAGATAGGCGAAGAGGCATTTTAAAGAGTAAGACGCAATATATCTTACCCTTATACTATCGATAGCTCTTAAGGATAAGAGCCGTAGATAAGAAGCCGCTATGTTAAGGTATAAAATTAGATAAAGCCTTATAAAAGGTATCTCAATACGAGGGAAGATTAAATAGACCTTTACTAGGCTAGGAATAGGCTATATACCTATTATAAAGCGTTATAGTAAAGGTATATAAAGGTTATTATAACCTTATATAAAGGTAAAGTTATTATAACTCTTACTAATAGTTAGGAATTACGAAAGCGTATCTCTTTATGAAACTAGCTAGACTTATTAGTTATACCGCTATACTATGCGCTTATATTCGGGCTAGGACGTATTTGTCAGGACACAATGTCAGAGACGTTCACGTGTCAAGTCACATAGGCATAGGTAAGGGTCGACTGCTAGCACGCACGTGACCTACTATAATTACGAATAGATATAAAGGAATACCCTTAGGGGCTAGGAATTAAGGAAAGGCAAGAATTAGTAGTCTTATGATACAACACCTACCTAGGCCTACTAGTTACGTTCGGACCACCTGCTAGCCAGCTTCTGTCTCCCTGCTGACCTCTTCACCTCACCTTGACGACACCACTACATCCCGGCTCTGACAGTATTATATACGCGGTGCCTTAGAGGATATGAAGGGAGAGGGAATGAGAACGAGTAGAAAGGGTTTTCTAGGTAGCGATTACTAAATTAAACCTACTATACTTAACGTGCCGGTTATTAGTACGCCTCTATATTACCTTCGTACGAGGCTCGTTACTACGTACTATTACTTCGGATCAGTAGCACCCTATCTGTTGTTTACGGACCCGATAGAAGGGAGGGGGGGGTAGCTTAAGCTTTATATCGACTACTAGGGTTAAAATAAGGTAATAAAGAAGAACTATATACCCTTACTACTTATTAGTAAGATCCTAAACCGTCTACGTAGCGCTAGCTAGTATACTAAGATTAACTTAAAGGACGCCTACTACTAGATCTATATCTAGCTAAAGGATAAGTAGAAAACTATAGCTAGGTATAAGTATAATTACTTCTAATATACTATTATATTATTTAGGCTTATTAATACTTTTAGTATATTCTAGACGTATATTAATAAGGCGATAAATAGACTAGTAGATAATATTTATATTATATACTAAGATAATATTTTAATCTACTTAGACTACCTAGCTAACTACTAATAATATATCTATAATATCTTTAAGCGACTAGAATAGTTTAGACTATACGCTAACCTTTTAAAATATTTATTTTATTAGTATAAAATCAAATTCTTTAGGTTTATAGTTAGCAATAATAGAATTAAGATAGAACCTAGCTAGGTTACTACTATTAGTAAATAGCCTAAGCTATAAACTACTTAAAATATCTAATAGTTCTTAAGGTTTATTAGGCTTTATTAGAAATTTATTAAGAACTATAGCTAGGTATTTACTACTTTTTTAGATCTTTTAAAAAAAGATATTTAAAGAGGATCGATATAAGTAAAGGAGGTATAGAGGCTTTCTAGGCGATATAGAAAGCATTTACTAAAGCCTTTATATTATACTACTATAACCTATTACTTCTAACCTAAGTAAAGACTAATATATCTAGCTACGCGCTTAAGATAGTCTTAATCTAACTCTTTAAAGGCTACTAGTGCCTTATTACCTTTATATCTAATAAGCTTATAAAAGTAAAGCTTTAATATAATATGCTAAGTTTAGAACTTATAGTAGTTATTCTATCCTTCTACGCCTAGCGCTATTACCTAGTATACTTAGATAAACTAGTTAAAGTCTTTACTAACTATTTAAACTACTAGTCTTTCGCTACGAAACCTTAGCTAAATAGCTAAGTAAAGTAGCCTAAAAAGTTAGCCTTTTTCTATTTTATAATTAAATATAGCGAAAAGAAGAGATAACCTTATAAATAGGCTATTAAGATAGCCTAACTATTATAACTTTATTAGCCTAGCTATTAAACCTTATAAGGTAATAAGCTACGTAATAGGTACCTTAAGACGACCTCTTATTTTAGTTTAGTAGATTACTAACGAAAAAGGTCTAGATAATTACTAGTTAATTAGGCGCTAAGTACTCTATAATTAAATTCCTATAAGACCGCTTAAAGTTCGCGAACCGTAGAGCTTTTAGTTTAAACTTATTTAAAGCCTTACTATAAGCTATAGCTATATAATAGCTATTTACATATCTAGCCTAAAGACTAGTTTATTATTAACGAATCTAGCCTAAGGACTAGTATTCTTATAAAAGAATTTAGCATAAGGATTAGTATTCCTATAGGCGCCGGATATTCCGACTAGGGCATCTAGATATCCTAACTAGAGCGACCTACACTTAGTCATCAACTAGCATCTAGTAGATCTATTAGCAGCCGCGAAAGGCTACGACCGCCTATTAATCGTTTAAACCTGAAATTAATCCTAAAAAGCCTATTTTTAAGCGTTTTAGGCTTAAATCTTTAAAAAACGTATTTAAGCGCTTTAAGCGCTTAAATTCTTAAAGTACTATATCTTAATTAATTAATTTTAGGCCTCTAATTAGCTATATATACCTCGATTAAACTTCCCCCGGCACTAGGCCTAGCGCTAGCTCTAGCTCTAATAGTACCGCTACCTCCTTATAGCCTTATCGCTCTAAATTATCCCTTATATCTCTCTTAAGTATAGCTAATCCGTAATATAAGAGCCTTAACCCGCCCGCTATACCTTAAGAGGCGACTCGTACTAATTCTCGCTAACTAAAGCCTCTTATAGTACCTTTAGCGTATCCTCGACCTCCTTAAGCCCTCGCGCCTACTACCTTCGAACCTAAAGCCCTCCTATAACTACGCCCTCGCCTTTGCCCCTTATACTACTACTTTAACTAGGCTACTACTTTACGATACCGCTTATAGGCGTACGCCTCCTTAAGCTTAATCTCTTACTAGGAGGGCTCTTAAGCTTATGCTATTATCGCTTAACGGCGCTAGTTAGCACCTTAAGGCATAAGGGCGGCTAGAATCTCTTTAGGGTAGAGCTAAGGCCGGCTATAACTTAATAGAACTATAATAGGCTTTAGGATATGCTATAGGCGATCCTTTTTATTAAGTTCGCGCCTAAGATACTAGTAAAGGTATAGGTTAAGTAGCTTAATAAGGTCTATACCTATTTTTTTTAATAATATAAGAGTAAAAGATATTAAATTATTATTTAAATTACCTTATATATATTATATAAAGTATTATTTTTTAATAACTATTATTATAATATAGTACTAACTAAAAAAAAGCTTAAAAGCTTTTTTATTATATTTAGTATATATATTACCTATCTAATAATACGTATAATAGTTATTAAGCTATTATAATACTTAATTAGCCTTTTACTTTTTATATCCTTATTTACTATATAAGATTATTAGCTTAACCTATTTAACTTAGTACTTTAGGTTAGCTAAAAAGTTTATAAGATAGCCTTTAATCTTATAGTAGTTTGCTTTTATATATAATATAATATATACGCTAAAGTTCTAATTTTTAAGATCTAATAAAAGATAAACTATTAGCGCTATAAGAGCTATATAGAGATAAAATAGCTAATAATAGCCTTTTACTTTAAGAACTACTTAAGTAAATAGGCCTAAGTATTAAGATATAATTCTTTTATATCTATATAAATAATAGCCTTTTAAAGGCTTATAAAGCTATTTAGGTTATAAAGAAGCTAGTCTATAAAGCCTAGAATACCTATTAAGGTAATTAAGTTTAATAAAGCTAGTAAAGCTAAGCTAGATAGCTTATTAAAAAGAGGTATAGTATAAAGCTTAAAGTAATAGCGATAATCTTAAGAGTTACCTTTTTTAAAGCTATTTCTTATAAACTTTACTTTCTATATTCTTATTAACGTACTATATATAAATCTACTAGTATATATTGACCTAGACTTTTTCTATAGCGTTTTTAAAGGCTTTATTAAAGCTAGTAATAAGTATATATAAGCGCTTAATTAAAAGCTTTAAGGCAATAATACTATCTAGGCGTTATAAGGTCTATAAATAGGCCTTTTTATCTTTTTTATTAATAAGCGTAAAGGTAATATTAAAAGTTATACTAATATTTAAGATATTATAAATATAAAGAATAATAGCTTAAAGTAGTTAGTTTTATATATATAATTAATAATAATAACCTTAAGGTTTTTAAGCTATATACCTTTATATTAAAAAGAGATCTAAAAGATACTTATAATATACTTTTAGTACTAATAGTAAAATAATAAATTCCTTATACTTCTAGCTTTTAAATTAAGGCTTAGGTTAGTATATAGCTAGTAAAGCTCTTTTTATATGCTTAAAAGATCTTATTATATATATTATTAAAAGCCTATATTTAATCTAGATACTTTAAGCTTATAAGAGAGGTAATATCTTAAGCTAACTTAAGCGTAGTTCTAAAGTAATTATAAACCTCTTCTTTTTACTTTTATATCTATGACTTTTTTTAATAAGAGGGATATAAAGCAATATTAAGCAAAAGATCGTAAGAATAAGCTATATCTATAATAGTAAGAACCTATAGACTATCTATAAGGTTAGCCTTAATTAAGAAAAGGTAGCTTCTCTTCTATAATAATACGTTTAGGCGTAATCCTATTACTTAAGATTCGCGTATGCTACTACTACGTTTATAGTATAGGTTAACCTGTCGATAAGTGCTGTCTTTAGCTCGGTTTATACGCCGCCAGATAGTAATAGTATAGCTAATACTATGTCAGAGCCGGGATGTAGTGGTGTCGTTAAGGTGAGGTAAAGAGGTTAGCAAGGAGATAGAAGCTGGTCAGCAGGTGATCCGAACGTGACTAGTAGGCCTAGGTAGGTATTATATTATAAGACTACTAATTCTTATCCTCCTAAGTTCCTAGCCCCTAGGGGTATTCCTTTATATCTATTTATAATTATAGTAGGTTACGTACGTGCTAGTAGTCGACATATATCTATGCCTATGTGACTTGACACGTGAACGTCTCTGACATTATGTCCCGACATACTACGAGCCTAGCTATTCGTATAAGCTAGGAGGCTTTTCAAGGTATTAAATTTAGTATTAAATAGCGGTAGTTCTACAATAAAGGTAGTATTAAAGCTAAGAACTATAATATCTATAGTTTTCTAGGTAGGTTTAAATTAATATATTAAGATTCGAACGATTAACGGGCGGTCGTGGCCTTTTGCGGCCGCTAATAGATCTACTAGGTGCTAGTTGATGACTAAGTGTAGGTCGCCCTAGTCAGAATATCTAGATGCCCTAGTCGGAATATCCGTCGCCTTCTTATAGAAGAATCTAACCTAAAGACTAATATTCTTATAAAAGTATTTCGCCTAAGGACTAATATTCTTATTAATATATTTAGCTAAAAGACTAAGATTTTTAAAGGTTTATTATATAGCCTAAAAAAGAATATCTTTATTAAAAGCTATAAGATATATAACTCGTATCTTATAAATATTTATAACTATTAAGGACTAATTACTTTTAATAGTAGATACGATTTTTAAAATATAATAGAAAGACGTTTTTATTACGAATTAAGAATAATATTAAAAGAATAACTAGCTTAATATAAAAGTACTACTATAATATATCTCTAAAGTAAATAGCCTATTATAGAAAGGTAATAGCATATATATCCTAGCGTTATTATAAAAAGAAATAATAGAATCTTTTTACGCTAACCTAATTATAGGTTATAAAAAAGTATATACGATTAAAGTAGCCTTATAATACTAATATTATTAAGATAGCCTTAGTAAAGATATAAATAGGTCAGTAAGTAGCTATTTTATATATTAGTAGATAGAACTATAAAATTATAAGCTATATAGTAAACTTACTTCACTACTAGTCTTAACTTAGCCTTAAGAAGAGATCTTTTTAGATTATATTATAGGTATACTACTTTTAAATAGCTTATTAGGCTAAATATATAACGCGATCTTAGTTTTAATAGACTAAATTATAAAATATACCTTATATATTCTTATAACTTATAAGCTAATAATTAAGAACTTTATAGACTTCTTACTATATTATATATTTTAAATATTTAGACTTTTTATAAGAATTATATTAGACTAAGGCTTTTAAAATATTTTTAAGTAGATTCTAATCTACGATCTACTAGTAATTAAGAATCGTATACCGACTTAGTACGGCATACTACCTATAGACCGATAAATAAATAGAGCGCTAATACTAAAGCCTAGAGTTCTACTTATAGACCTATTATAAGGAAAAGTAGGACGACTAGGCGAAACTCTTACTCCTAGTAAAATTAACTTATAACGTCGTATAGTATTCGGCTATAAGCTACTTATTAGCTACCGCCTTATCTAGTTTTAACTTATTAGAATTAAAAGTGATCCTTAACCTATTAAGGTTAGGAAACTATAAAAATATAAGTAAAAGAATTATCGACTTCTAATGGGCCTATAACTATATTATTAATACCTTATAGTAGGCTAGCGAAAGGTATATTAGATAGAATAATAAGCGCTACTAAGATAAGTATTTTGCTATTAGAAGCGAGGTACTTTTCTTAACTAAGCGTTTTAACTTATAAAAGTATAATAAGAAACTTATTAAAAAGTATATAGGCCTTTACTAAATTAAAGAAGTAGTTAGAGACTATAGCTTAGTATATAGACTATACTTACTACTAGGTATATAAATATACCTTACCTTTTTTATTACTATACTAAAACCTTTTATTCTTTAAGTAAAAGAGTAGCTATCGTTTTTACTAGAAAAATCTTTCTATAATAATAAAGTATATAAGGTCTAAGAAATCCTAGACTAAAGAGGATCTGCCTATACCTAGTAGTACCTTTATAGATAAGTAAGGTATAGGTCTAAAAATAATAAATAGGTAAATAAGGTAGATATAAGCGATAAGTAGATAATAAAGGAATATAAGGTAAATATCTAGCTATATTATTATAAGAGGCTAGCTAAGGTAAAAGTTATTAAAGTATATATAGCTAGAAAGTAGTAAAATTAAACCTATCTTATAACTAAAAACTATATACTAATACTATATAATAACCTTATACCTATTTAAAAACTATTAGCTAGATAGCCTAAGAACTCTAAAAAAAGACTAAAACTATATTATAAATAAAACGCTAACCTATTGAAAAAAGGATAAATACTAACGCTACCTAGCTAACTACTACTACTTACTCCACTTCTAGCTTTATCTCTATATTACTATCTACTATAAGGTCTATACTATCTTCTATATTAGTAGAAGCTTTATTAGCGCTATTACTTTACTTATGTATTAGTATACGACTATACTATTTATAAGGTAAGAATTTATACCTAAATAATTAGCTAAAATATTAGCTATATCTACTAACCCTTACGTAATAACATATATAGCCCTTTTTATATTAGCTATTTACTAGGCTATAGCCTTACAAGTAATAATAGCTAACTTAGCTTATGCCTACCCCTAGGCCTTTTCTACTATAATATAGCGTTTAGTATTTATAGCGGCTTATTATTTAGCCGCCGCCTAGGCCTACTTTATTATTTAGCTAAGTTTTTATAGCGAAGGACTAATAGTTTACGTAATTAGTAAAGGCTTTAACTAGTTCGTCTAAGTACGCTAGGTAATAACGCTAGGCATAGAAGGATATAATAATTACTATAAGTTCTAAACTTAGTATATTGTATTAAAGCTTTACCTTTATAAGCTTTTTAGATATAAAAATAATAAGATATTAGCGGCCTTTAAAGAGTTAGGTTAAAACCGCCCTAAGCGTATAGCTAGACGTATTAGTCTCTACTTAGGTTAGAAATAATAAGTCGTAGTAGCGTAGTATAAAGGCCTTAGTAAAAGCCTTCTATATCGCCTAAAAGGCCTTTTTACCTCTTTTACTTATATTAACTCTTTCTAAATATCTTTTTTTTAAAAGATCTAAGAAAGCTATAGATACCTAGCTATAGTTCTTAATAAACCTCTAATAGAACTTAGTAAACTTTAGAAATTATTAAATATCCTTAGTAGTCTATTATTTAGTCTATTTGCTAATAGTAGTAACCTAGCTAGGTTTTATTTTAATTCTATTATTACTAACTATAAACCTAAAGAATCTTACGTTACGTTAGAAGAATAAATATTTTAAAAGGTTAGTATATAGTCTAAACTATTTTAACTACTTAAGAATATTATAGATATACTATTAGTAGTTAGCTAGGTAGTTTAGATAGATTAAGATATTATCTAAGTATATAATATAAATATTATCTATTAGTCTACTTATCGCCTATTAATATATTTCTAGAATATAGCTAAGGCGTTAATAAGCCTAAATAGTATTATAGTATATTCGAAGTAACTATATTTATACCTAAATATAGTTTTTTATTCGTCCTTTAGCTAGATATAGATCTAGTAGTATAAGTCCTTTAAGTCGATCTTAGTATATTAGCTAGCGCTACGTAGATAGTCTAGGAGCTTACTAATAAGCGGTAAAGGTATATAGTTCTTCTTTATTACCTTATTTAAACCTAAGTAGTCGACGTAGAGCCTAAGCTACCTTTTTTTCTTTAGGACGAATTATATAGGTACCTTTACTACGCTATTACTAGGCCTTACCTACCTTTTTAGTAATATATCTTAGAGGTATTCGTATAGAACCTAAAGCCTTTTCATAGCTAGGTTATAGATAGGCATCTATAGTAAGGCTATCGCGCTATCTTTAAGGTCGATTAGGTATTATAGCCTATTAATATCTAGTAGTCTTTTAGCCTTTTCTTTAAAGAAGACCTCTTCTAAATCTATATACTCGTTAGGTAGTTATAGATCCTTAGTAAGGTCCTTTTTACCTATAAGAGTAGCTATCGTTACGATAGTAAAGATATACTGCCTCTTTTATAGCTCATTTAATATCCTACTTTATTTCTATTATCTAAAAAGATTTCTTAATTAAAAGAATATCTAGTCTTTTATATTCTATTTAATAATAAGATTAGCTTTCTTAAGCTAAAAAAGCCTAATTATTAAGTCGTATTTAATATCTATAAATACTTTAAAAGTAGCCTATTATTATTTAGATATACTACTATTATCCTATATCTTAACCTATATCTTTAGTTCTTTATCTATTTACCTTACTTTACTAAATATACTAAAAATAGCGTAAAATCTTTAAGTAGCGGCTTTTTAACCTTATCCTAAATATATAGGTTTATTATATTTATCTTTATACCTAAGTCTATTAGAGCCTTAACCTTTTTTTAATAATAACCTACCTAAACGTAGAAAGGCTTTACGATATTACGCGCCTAAGGCCCCTCTTTATCTTAGCCGACCTTCTACTATTTAGGTATAGGCTTATCGTTTAGATCGGTCGCTAGGCCTATAGCGCTTATTAGGCCTTTATATCTTATAGCGATATACCTACGCTTACTATACTTTTAATATTCTAAAGTAGTAAGGTACTAGCTAATTATATAATCTAAGGCGGCGTAGAAGTAATAGGCTAACTTAGGCCTAAGTTTAGTCGCTATAATAAGGCTATAGCTTAGCTTTTTCTTATAAGATACTAGCTATACCTTTTTAAAATAGTTATAGCTTTAATAGTCCTTACTTTTATAGAAGTAGTAAGACTTATAGTTAGTCGGTACCGCTTTTAGTTAGTAGGCGAAATAAGTTTAGTTTAGTTATTAGTATTATAGACTAAATATTACCTCTTAGTAAAGAATAGGTATACCTAAGGTAGCTTTTATTACTATTGCTTTATTATAAAGCTTATCTTAGGTTATAAGAATACCTTAATTTACGATCTGTTTTTATAACTTAAAGGTTAGCTTTATAAAGATAGCTAATATAATATTATCTTTGGAAATAAGCGTTATAAATTCTACCTCTATAGTTTGGTAAAGGTTAAAGAACTTGTTAAACGACTAGCCTTCTTTCTATATTAAAGCTATTAGCTTCTAATACGCTAGGTATATATAGGCTATTAGTATAGCTATATTATTATAAAGCTATTTTTTAAAGGTACTTTAGGTAAAGCTATTAAAGTTATTATATAATATATATTAGATATATAAAACCTGATATTATTATATAGTATTAGTAAAAAGAGTAAATATATAAAAGATCTTTAACTTATTATTAAAAAACTTATATAAGGTAAAAGTAAAATAAGCTTTTAAAATAATAAGGTAATTATTAGGTTTTAAAAAAATCCGTTTTTTTTAAATCTTTAGTATAATACCTATAAACTAGTAGCCTTAGGTTTTTACTATTTTATAAAAAGTAAGTTATAGCTTTTCTTTCATTAGAAACTAGCTAATAAAAGGTTAGGTTCTTTTTTTTAAGCCTTACGTTGCTATTTCTTTAGGGACTCGCTATCAGGACACAATGTCAGAAACGTTCACGTGTCAAGTCACATAGGCATAGATACAGGTCGACTACTAGCACGCACGTAACCTACTATAATTACGAATAGATATAAAGGAATACCCCTAGAGGCTAGGAATTTAGGAAGGCAAGAATTAGTAGTCTTATAATATAACACCTACCTAGGCCTACTAGTCATATTCGGACCACCTGCTAACCAGTTTCTATCTCCTTGCTAACCTCTTTACCTCACCTTAACGACACCACTACATCCTTGTGAAGATCTTGGTCTTCCGGGTGCCTATTAGACAGTAAGTAGGTCAAAGATAAACAGTAATCCGGTTAAGTTATCGTATAAGTACGTATCTAAGAGTTTATAGTACTTATAAATAGTATTATAGAGACTATACTTAGATTAACTACTAAAGAGTAAAGAGAAAATAGCTAGATATATAGTAATAACTATAGTTTAAGTAGTCTATTATTTCCTCTTTATGCTATCTAGATCGTGGCCTAGCTACGATCCCTTTATCGTCCTAGATCGTAGGATTATAATAATCCTTAGATCCCTATAGATCGTTAGATCGTAGTAATCTATTAATCCTTCGCTAATTAGTCGGCTATCCTATACGTTCTTTTATTATTCTACCGCATACGCCTGCCTTCTCTCTTCTATAAATAGCTATCCTAGCCTAGGCTATTATATTATTCCCCTCCTCTTTAAAGAGTTATCCTTAACGACCTAAAATACTAGCCTATTTCCTTTACTTTTTTTATAAGTTCTCCTTCTTTTCTTATTTCTTCTAATAATATCTAACCGCTATTTATAAGTCGTATCTAAATATAAATAATATATTGCTCTTTCTTCTTATATCGAACTTCGTAGAATTAATCCTAATATACCTTATTCTTTTTATTATTATAAAAAGTTACGATATCGTATATCTAATAACTCTAGTTATTATTCCGAATATATTCGTCGTAGGCGTCTTTCTTATAATAGTATCCTCGTCGCTTCTACTCGTTCGTGCTACCTACCTCCTTTCTTTATCGTTTCTCTTTACTAATCCGTTTTTAGTTACCCGCCTCTTTAAGACTTAACGAAAGTTAGAGGCTAAAGAGGAGAAGGTAGAGGAGGCCTTCTAAGAGGCTCTCGCTCGCCTTGCTTAAGTCCGCTAGATTAAACGCTACGTAAGGTAGCGTAAGGGTAATCTCTTTAAGCAGGGTATATAGGATCTAGACGAGGTAGATAGCGCGTCCTCTACCGATCTTATTATAGAGCGTTAGTAGGCTATAGGTAATATCTAATCCCTTAGCATATTCGACGTAATCGATTAGGATTAAATTAGTTTAGACCTATCGACTCTAGTTTTAGCCGATCTAGATTCTTCTAGTAGAACTAGTTAAGTAGTCTTAAGTAGTTCTTAAGGTTTTTAAGTAGTTCCTAAAAGTTCTTAGCATTAGGGTAGTTTTTCTACTTAACTAGATACTTAAGCTTTCGTCTTTCTTAGTTCTATTCTAAATTAAGGATCTTCTTAACCTTATATTTTTCTTCTTTAGCTTAAATTTTAATTATATCTTAAATTAGTATATCGTCTATTACTAGTTCTAGTAGTAAGACGTAAAAAATTAGGTATAATTACGATCTTTCTAGTAGTTATAGCTTATAATTTACTAGTAAGATTCGTTTTTTAATTTTAAATAGTCTTTCGTATTTAAAGTTAAGTTTTACGTTTAGCCTATTAGTTTTAATATTTTATATAGCTAAGTAGACTTTCTCTTTTTTTCTAAAAGTTAGTCTTTTAATCCTTTTTTAGTTAGTATATCGTATTATTCGTTTCTTAACGAATTATAGCTATTTAGTAAGTTCTTAGTATAATTCTTATATCTTATTAGCTCTAAGTCTAG